>RJWM01019365.1:0-39645 GCA_004363535.1 Dasyprocta punctata
AAAGTATTTTCCAAATCAGTATAATTATGATTTACAATCCAAAGTGTACAAACAAAAGTATAACCTGAAAACAAAGAAGCATGATAAGATTTTGTCTGAGTGTGTTGTGAGCTGCAGGAATCCTTCAGACAGGGATTATCTAACATTATTATATTTATTGTATATCTTTTGCAGAAGAAAAATACCAAAGAGAATGTCATCACATCTGGAAAAAAATCTAGTAAATATACAAATATACTGAAGAATGTATGACTGGTTTTGTCTATTTTCTCCAGGCTTGCTGCCATGGGAACACACTTCCATTCTGAATTCTAGCCAGGGAAGACTCAAGGTGCAGTTCAACTTTATTATCAGCATCTTGCACAATAAGATATTTTGGAATTTTTGATGGGAAGTAGAACAAGATTTTATCAAACATTGGTTTACAATCACTATCATTATTATTATTGACCTTTTACAAGGTACATGTGCTGACTTTTGGGTTATTGTTTTGTTTTGTATTCTTATATAATCTTTTTCTTAAAGTACAACTAACCACATATGTCTGAAACTAGGTCTAATGATATTTCAAAGGCTTTATTTTACCAATCCTTCATTTATGCCCCCAAACTGGAAGGGTACTTTCCAAAGGAAACAATTAGCATCATTTGGTAATTATTTAATTACCAAAAATTTTCATTTTAAAGAATTTAATTTTATAAGTGTACTCAGGGGAAAAAATGAAATTAATGAAACTATTTTAAAGTGGTCAGATGACTCTCTAAAACTTGGAATAAATGGCAAAGCCAAAGTTGATGTTTATTTAGCTACATTTTGATTTTAGAAACCCAAAGTGTTTGTCTTTACATAAAACTTTGCAAAATAAGCAAAAACTGAAAAAGATAATATTTTCATTAAACTAAATGGAAAACTTTTCTGTAAACTCCTATTCATGTAACATAATTTGTTAAAATTATATGAATATTTCATAAAGTTTGCATATTTAACTCAAAATAGGCAAGAAAATGTTACATTTGGTATTGTAAAAGCATTCGGGGTCAATGCTTGTGAAATATCTTTGTGGAAACACCTTGAATGACTAAAGGACACTACCAGACCTGAAAACTGTTCCCTATCCAAATGGTACTTCCAAATGTAGTAAAGTCAAGCAGAGGACATAATCTTGCTTGAAAAGATGCCAGGTTGTGTGGTCTAATGCAGTGATGGTATACTTCAGGCATCAATTTTGTGTCATTGAAGAATTTTTCTTTAGAGTTGCAAGCTGTTAATATTTCAGGTACATAAATTAATATCTTAAATCATTATAAGCCTATAATCTCTAGTGACATTTTTAAAAAAAATTTAACCAAATTTGGAGGAAGATTTGAAAGGGCAAGCAGAAGGTATGTTGACTGAAAAATATTTTCATGAAGCTAGAGAAAAAAAATAGCATTTACTTTCTGTGGTTCAGGGAGGCATATAAAGAAACTGCATATGTAGTTCACAGCTTTTCCAAAGTCAGAACCAGTTTCTGAGTATCACATTCTTGAGTGTGAGTCATTCAGTAGGGTCTCTTCAGTTCACTAAAATAACACATAATTATATTCCAATTTAAACATTCATCTGTAGTTTAAATTAAGTATTCTATGTATATGTTATGAATAAGAACAAATTAAAGACAAATTTAGAAATAATTTATTACCTATATTTATTCATCCAATCAACACTTATTTCTTACATCCCCATTGTAATCTGGGAAAGTACACAGGCCTACGGATATTCAGAGTTTAAGGTTCACATCAGAACTTATGCTTGGACCTCTTGCCTGTGTTAGGGTCACAGATTCTCTTGGGTGACTCATCATTTTCGCTCCAGTTTTTAAAAGACTGTGAGACATTTGCTATGGCATGAATGTTTGTATACTTCCAAAATTCATAAGTTAGATTCTTAAGTGCAATATGATTGTTTGAAGACATAGGGACTTAGGAGGCATCTTAGTTACTTTCTCATTGCTGGGACAAACTATCAGACACAGACGACCTAAAAGAAAAGAGATGTGTTTTGGTTAATGGATTTTAGAAGATTCAGTCTATCCTTGGCTGGCTCCAAGGCAGGAAGGGCATGGTTGCAGTCGCCTCACAGAGAAAGCTGCTCACCTTTTGACGATCAGGAGGCAGAAAGCAAAGGCAGGCGTGAGGGACAAGAATACACCCTTCACAAAATATGAATAATTTATAAATAATTTAAAGAGCAAAATAAAGGATAATAGTAAACAGGGAGCGTCTCAGTTCCTTTCCCCTTACTGAGGCACAACACCAGACATCCAAAGTTTAAAGGAGAAAACGTTTATTTTGGCTAAAAGTTTCTTTAGAGACTTTGGTTGCTAATCCACTGGCTCAACGGCAGGGTAGCAAGCATGGCAGAGAGGCATGGCAGAGAAGCACAGCAGTAGAGGCTCGCCTGGGTCACCCTACTCAAGAAGCGGATAGAGGGACCAAAAGGGGAGGGAGGGAGCCAGACCCTTCCAGGCCACACCCCTCAGTGACCCACCTCCTCCAGTCATGCTTCACCTCTCCACATCTATTGAGGCATCGACTCATAGGTGGACTAATCCACTGATGAGCATCATGCCCCAGTGATCCAATCACCTCCTCAAGCTCCAACTATGAGCACATGAGGCTTTGGGGGGCAGCTAGATGTAAAAGGAGACATCTTTTACCAATGCATAAGGTGATCTAGGGTAGGAAGGAGAGAGGGGAGAAGGGAAGTAAAAAGAAATAAGATGTGTCATGCACATGTATCAACTCCCCATAATGAAGATAATCCTTATGTGCAGAAATAAAAAAGAAATAAAGAAAAGGTACTAATAAATAAATACCCAGGGGGTGGGAGGCACATCCAGAGGCTCATCTGGAAGCAGGTACCACCCCCATAGAAGTACATTCAGCTACAGAACTTGTTAGTAGATTATGTCACTGCTCAGTATAATACACCATAATCCTATCACCCTCTAAAAGCCCCACCTCTGAACACATGAGGCTTTTGAGGGATATTTTAGATCTAAAACATAACGGGATGTAGTTACTGTTGTGAATGAGATTAGTGTCCTTATAAAAAAGAACACTGTCTCCCCCCAACACACACTCCACTGTACCTTGCTTTGTGAGTATATGGCAAGAATAATAGCCTCCAAATTCTAGAAAAACAACTCTCACAGACACTGGATCAGCTAACAACTTGATTTTTAACTTAGCATACAGAGATGAAAAATAAATGCTTGCTGTTGAAGTCACTCTGTATGCTAATTTGTTGTAAACCCAAGCTTATGAAAACTACATAGTATGCAGACTGAGGAAATATTCTTCAGTGCAGAACATGCGATGAAATAGAATAATTTGAGATCTGGCTTTGGGAAGGAAAGCTATTACAAAGATCTCTTCTAAAACATGAAGAATCAGTTGTCACGATCAGAGACTATTCTCTCTATTACACAATAAACTTAATGTTTTGTGTTTTCTGACTTTAATCTCCATACTCCTTTATTTCTGAAAAACCAGAATATCTTTTGCATATGATCATTAGCTAGTTCATAGTTTCTACCTTTCCTCCTTACTATAGTCTTTCATCCATAACAGTGAAATCCCTGAGAACTGGGGTTCAGAGCCCCAAGCTTCCACTGCAACTGTCATCCTGCTGATTCATGTGCGGCTGGGTCCCCCCATCAGTGACGCTCAATGTTTTATCTTCTCTGGAATTTCCTGGATTCAAGACCTTGCATTCTAACAAAAGGCAGATAGATGTCTCTTAATGCTCTGTAGTATTTTTGTACATGGTTTCCCAAGCAGTCCGTATTTGCCCTGAAAAGTTTACAATTATTTTAGTAAAAATCTATTTCATTTTTACTTATTTGAAGCTGTATTTCCAGGACTTAGGTGCTGGTGAGGGGTCTGACTCCCAGACAGATTTATAAAGTGAAGAATTCTGTTTTTTCTATAGATAGAATTATTTTGCTCCTAAAAAAACATTGTATGGTATTTTGCTCCTAAAAAACATTGTTTGGGTGCTAGGAATTCAACTTAGAGCCTTTGCGTTGATCTACTTACTCAGTTCCTATATTTTGAGGCAGGGTCTCACTAAATTGCTAAGTTCCCCAGAGTAGCCTTGAATTTATGGTTCTCTTTCCTTGGCCTCCCAGAGTGCTGGAATTACAGGCATGTACCACAACATTTGATGAAACATTTTTAAAATGTAAATTTGCTCATAAATAATTAGACAAACAGTAAAAATTTTCATTTCAAATAGTGTAGCATCAGTATGTGAGTTTATACTTGATTTTTTCCAAAATATTCTTTTAATTTTCATATTAAACAGCATATTATGACCTTCACAAAAAATCAGAGAAACCTAAAAGTCTTATAGAAATGCTCTTCCAAAATCCAAATACTAATAAGTAGTCCTTAATAAGTAGTAATTATCTTCACAATCATACATTATGTTAACTGATTTGGAGAAATTTTGAGTATAAAGAAGCTGAAAGTTTGTATGTCTCCCTCTTACAGATAATGAGAAGTTAAACAAGAAGGAAAACACATTGGAGGCAAAGATCAACTTACTTAGTAACAGATGCTAACTGAAAGTATGTAGTCTAATGTGAAACCCACATCAATGTACAATCGGAGTGGTAGAGTGAGGTAGATATTCACACCTAGTCCTGGGCATCATAGCCTGTGTTCGCCTTCCCAGGATGTGCATGCATGTGTGTAGAAAGTCTTCAGAGATGAAAAGTGTTCACTGCTAGCATGTTGAAAACATGACATGAGTTCTAGTTCTTCATGATAAGGGTCTCTGCTTGAGAGGTGAGACTGAAATAAGACAAGCATATGCTATTTATTCTTCTGACATTTACCAGAGAGGAAGTACAGCCTATAAAAATGGAGTCATGCTTTGTAAAATTTGCAGAAACAACAATTTTAACTGCTGTTAGACAACAGAATGTTTTCCTCCTGACTACCCTTTGTCATACTTACTCTTTTGATGATACTATTGCGGTAGGTATAGATTCGTTTTGAGGTCTAACAAATGAGAGATTGAGTTGCAGAGGCATTTGCTTTGGCTTTATTAGAATTTAGGTTCAGTGGTAAGAGGCTGTAGTATGCATTGATAAAGAAGAATATAACTGTATTGATTTGCCTGAAATTCTCAGATAAGATGAAAGTTGGAGATCGCCTTATACCTTCTTTCACCCAGCACTATGCCTTGGAAGATAGTTTAAGGAGAAACAAAGTTTGAAGTGTAGAGATGGAAGTAGCCTGAAGAAAGTTATTTTAAGTGCTGTAGCACACACATGAAGGAAACATGCCAGAGATTTTTCTCCTACTGACATGATTTTCAAAATTTATAAGCCACATGACAAATTTAACAATTTGATATAAATATTCCTAAATAAAGTAATCAATTTTTAAATAAGTATGATTCAATAACTTGCTTTTTATTGTCTCTATACAAATGATACAAAGTCCTTTTCTGCTATAGAAGTAGACAATTTAAGACGATGATACCAAAGAAATGTAGTACGGTTATTATGGAAGTATTACATGATTACTTAGACAAATGCAAACTTTCTTGAATTTTTTCACATTATTAATCTCTCAAAATTAGAAGTCTATTGTAATATATTTTCTCAAATTAAATATGTATTTGTGTCTGAGTTTATATGGTTGGATTCTTTAAGAGGGAGGGTCAAAAGAATTGAGCACCCTTCAGGGATCAAAAACCCTTGTCCAAGGCTCGACCTCCCAGGGACAGACTGCTCACCCTAGACTTAGGCCAGGTGGGAGGCAGGTTGGACTGGCACACAGAGGGAGTATCAAAATGAAGAAGGAAGCATTGTCCTCCTGTACTCTATTGGTTTTTCTTCTCTTAAATTCACCAATTGCATCCAGTGAGCCAGTTAAAACCAGACATGACTTCTTGCCAGGAAGAGAAGTGAGCGTAGTCTAACCTCTATCATGATGAGCTTTGCGATCCCTTCCCGATTCTTCTGGAGGACTGTTCGCTTACTCATGGGCTCTGACACCATCCATAACAATGCACACATCAGGTCCACTTTGTCACTTCACACCACGGCTGCAAATGTTGTCTAAATAAAAGTTTCTACACATATTGTTGATAGATTCTGCTAGCCTGGGACTTAGATTTCTCTAACATGACATCAGCCCAACTTGGTACCAGGCCCAGAGACACAAGTTATCTCACTAAGAGTAACTTCTATGTTCTCCTTCCAGTTCCAGAAATAAACCTCCCACTCCCTTTTCACACATGCGCCTAGCCCTCTCCAATCCCAAGACTCCACAACACTCAAGTGCTCCACCCACAGCCCCTGGTGAATCTTTCTGTTTCCTGTTTCACACAGGCAGATGCTCCTTCACATCAGCTACTGATATGTCATTTTGCCCACCTCCCAAACTCCTCCCCCAGCCAGACCTAATAGAAGTACTTTCACTTCTTTGTTCTCATTGAGAGTGCCTGCCTCTCTTCTGCTGCCCTCCCATACCCACAATAAAGGCTACTTTTCTACTTTCTTTTGTCTCTCTATCACACCAAAATCTTATCAAGATCTTATCAACTGTGACCAGTTGCATTCTGTGCCATAGTACTTTTCCATGCTGCTAATAACAAAATCTCTTACCACACAATGCATGCTTCTTACTCTTGCACAAATTTTCTCCCTGTGTTTCTGAGGCTCAATTTTTCTTTTCTTATTTTTCAATTTTTATGGTTCATTCTGCATCTATTGTTGCTTGATTATAATACTCTTATTTTCACCTTAGTTCTGAGCTAATGATTAAATAAAATAGATGAAAGTCTATGTCAGGTAAATGCTTAATGATGGTGAAAATACTTATGATGACAGTAATGTATTTACATGGTAAGTTTTTTTCTGTGTCAAACACTGTCCCAAGCCTATTATATGCACTAGCTGATTTAATCCTCACAATAATCTGAAACTAAACTCTGTTCTTATATGTTGCATGGCTAAGAAAGCTAATAGGCATTAAGTACTATCCTTAAAATTACATGAAAATGATACTGAAACTATGACATAACATATTTGACATCACAGTAGGAGCTCCTCAATCAGTGATCAGAAAGAAGGTGTCCTCATAGATACTGTGTGTGTCAAAGAGGACAGCTAGTGATTGAGAGAGGCTACGGCTAACTAGTGTGATGTTCCAGAGCATCAGATTTGCTGGTGCTTCATATAGATAGCTGGCTATTCTGTGTCACCAAAATATATAGAATTATATATTTATCACAATGAACATAAAATAGAGTGAGTTTTAGGTTTTGCAAGATTAGAAAGCTTGTGCCTGTTTAGAACGCAGAAATTGTTTTGTAGATATTTAAATGTTCTTTTATGTTGCCGCATTTCTGCACTATTGTCACATTTTTGCATGTCTCTGTTAATTTCTCCTTCAGTAGAACATCTACATCCTCCAGCAGATATTGATGTGCAGCTTCTGATAGTAAATGTAGTAACACAACACAGTTGCCAGATGCCTAGATCATTTAAGAAACATTTTCTCTCTTTTTTGGGTGGCAAGTTCGATACTGGGAATCAAACTCAGGACCTCATGCTTGCCAGGCAGGTGCTGCACCACTGAGCTAAATCTCCTGTCCAACAAACATTTTCTCTGTCAGTGCAGGTTGTAATAGCTCCTTTTGCCTTAAATTGTATTTTCATCATTTACTTCTTCATTTAGCCTATGTAGGAAAAATAATACAGCTCAAAACACTTAATAGTATTTCCTTTCAACCAATGAGCATAAATTATGTGGAAAAGATTGGCATTTTTATTCCTGGGTCTGTTCAGGAAGCTTCATAAAGAAAATAGAGAAAAAAAGTCTAATCTTGAATTTAATGCACTGATTGCATACGTCCATCAGTAACTGTTCCTGAATGCAATGCATATAATAAACTTATCTTAAGCACAATGAAAACCAACAACAACAACAAAAAAATGGGATGAAGAGAACAGAAGGAAAATTATGTCATTGCACATATTACTTCTCATCTGTGTTTTTGAGTCATTTTGTCTAATTATCCTTTTATTTTAACAGATGGCAACACTAACCTATTGTATGTTATTTACCTATTCACTAGTCTTTATTCCTTGTCTATCTATCAAGTGTAAGCAGCATGATCTCTGAGACCTTAAACATTTTTCTTTATGGCCATATTCTTAACACTTAGAATGGTGTCGAGATGGTGAATAAATATTCATAAATGTAGTGTACTTGGAAGAACAGAGGCTCAGAAATAGAAATGGAATTAGGATGAAGCCAGGTCATGAGAGAAGAAAAGAGGTCTTGAAAGGAGAGAAGAAATGTGCATCTTGACTACTGTGTGGCCACGTTATAGATGAAGACATATATTTGTGAAAATACGGTGTAAATCTGTATAAACATTACCAGAGTTTAACATAAATGATGATTTGCTTTTCATTTCTGAGCCTACTACTATTAAATGATGAGCCTCTCAAAAATGATCAACACTAAAGAAATTTTAACATATATTAAACATTATTTTTCAGTTCTTATTATCATCCAATATGTTTGACATTTGGAAGTGTTTAAGTTAAATGTTATCAAATAAGATCTAGGGATTCATCTTTTGCTTTAAGCATGTCACCTTCTGAAATTGTCATGATAACAGTTTCCCAGATTGCAGTATTGCAGTGCAGCAGTCAGTGTGGGAGACATATTCACATACTTTCTGCTCTGAAACATGTTGGCCACTTCCTGACCCTATAATCTCTATAAAAATGTAGGAAAATTAATGTGCTCATAACCTGAGTTTGAACTCATGGGACACATCTTACATTCCAAAGGATTTATTTTTATGTCAGTAAAAGCTGTACTGACTTAAAACCATCATAATCAGCTTTAAAGTTTTCAAATTAATTCCTGCAATAAACACTGCACAAGATACATTTGGAATTTGAAATCTTTTGCTCTTCCTTTCAGTGATCAGTTTTATACTCACCTCTGTATTAACTCTACTCACAAAGGATGAAGACTTATGCTTAAATTGAATGACATTTATATATACTGGAGTGGGACTTGAATCATGGATAACATGCTGAAATTCATTTTTAAGACCTCTGGGTTCAATTTTGAACAATATTTACAAAATTTATGAATCTTGGGATTCTTTAGCCTTCCAGAAAATTGATGAAGACTAAACCTCGTGACCTGCTAGAGTTTGTTCATTATGAAAGCCATAAACATCTATAGAAGTCAAGTTGTATTTAATGCTGTGTGTAGTAGCCATAACAATTGCAGGCTTTATGTGTATATATATATATATATATATATATATATATATATATATATTTCAGATAATTTATATAGAGCACCCATGCAGAACTGATTATACATGTTGAAAGCAAAAACAATAAGAACAGAAATGCCTAAGATTCTTGAAATACACGTCAACTATTCAGTTGGAAAGTTTATTTCTAAAGGTAAAGGAGACTCATAATAAATAGCATCGTATCTACCAAAGCCAGTCATGCACCCATTGCTTCCATCTCCTGTGTTTCTTTTTCATTACCAGCGCTTCCTGTGAGATAATACCTGATGAGAATCATGGCTGATGGAAATCTGGTAGTCACGTAGATACTGTGGCTTTCACGTTGGAGATAAAAACAGGTTTCTGTTATTCTTTTTTAACTTTAAATTTTCTATCTATATAACAAATTTCTGTTGTGATGCAAAAGGCAAATTTTGGAACACATTCAAATGCATCCACTTATAATACATTTTTATTACTTAAGCATAATGCAGCAAGTTCATACATTTGTAAACATACAGAATCATCTTTGTGACATTTTCTGAAGACCACAATACAAAATTATTTTTATTGTTCCTAAAGCTATTGTTGCTAAAACCATCTATTGTTGCTTACATATAATACAACATGGAGCACTGATAACAATATCAAAACATATTAGAAAAATTTGGGGGAATATTTGCAAAGAACCAAAGCTAGTTCCCTTTAATAGGTAAACTTTTATCACCATGTCCCTTAAAATTTGTAGAAACAGTTGAAAAAATGATGGATTTCAATCAAATACACATTTTGGCAAGGAAGACTTTAGGTTTTTTGCCTCAGTATCTCACTGTCTGATAGGCTGTGCTCAGAAAATTAAGGTTGGTATCTTTGAATGGATTTTAAAATATTGTTTTTTAATTAGATGACATTTCCTTGACAGCTTTTTTTTCGATGGCAATTCTGTTACCTTTGATTCATTCTCTTGCTTCTGGCCACAGTGAGTAGAAAAAGACATGTGTATCTGATCATTTCAGTCCTCTGATTTACTCCCTCCAACAACTCAAACTTCTGTCTCAAATCTATGACAAGCTCACTCTGCAATTTGCCTCAGTGACTTTCCAGCTTATCTTCTCTCTACCCTCAGTAGTGGATGTTATGCTTTAAGTGCAAGAATTGTTTTCTAAAGATGATGTCAGATATGAACTTACTTAAACTAAAACCTAATGCTAGACATTTATGTCATATGTAATTTATACTACTACAAAAATCACAATGATGTTAATGTGTTTTTTCATATCTTTGTAGACTAATCAATTATTTTTTGTCAGAAATGTATGAAATTCAATTAATGAATGGAAAGAACATATTTATTAATATCTCCTATTTGTGTTCTCATTCTGGAGAAAATTATTACCAATTTGCGACCCAATTGGCTGTGTAAGATGAAGCTGAGCTCTGATGTCATAATTAAATGTGCATAATTTTAGGCAATTAAATATGCTCTCTGAAGCAATTGTTGTCATTAGCATTTCTATAATAATCATCTTTTAAGGTGTGCCTTTAACTCTTTGCTGACTTTTGCTCAAGTATTAAAGTAATGAATGAGTTTAATTTTGTATTTCTCTACTTTATCACTAAATCTATTATAGTCCTTGAAAAACTCATTTAGGTAAAAAATATCAAAAGTGACTAGTATTACTCTGCTATGTGATGGAATTTCTGATTGGTAAACTTTCTATGCAAATATATACAAACTCTATAGGGATGTAGTTGCAGTGTCATTTAAGCAATCAATTATTCAGTGTTTATTGGGTTTATAAATGACTACGAAAATTAAAAAGTTGGTTTGAATGTGTGGCTTCTGAGTTTCAATGATGAGTTACAAGACACTTATATCAAGTTGGATACATTTATCGATTATTGAAACTGAAATACTGTGACGCTTATGAGACGTTAGGCCCAGCTTCCCCAAGGCTTCTGCTGCGTGTCGCTTGCTTCCCTGAGGCTTATTTCTGTTTTCCTTCAGGTTGGCTTGCCTTGTGTTCCCTAGATTTTGCAAAACTAAGATACTTTTGCTTCACACAATTAATCTAAATTGTTCTAAAACCTGAGAAACCTCATGAGATTCATTATTGGCAATTATCCTGTGAAGGACAATTTTTCAACGTATTCCCATAGGAGCACATGTCTCCTGGGAATAATCAATGGTATTAGTGACTGTGGTCTTGCATAGAAACAGATATTAAAAGACCTGACAAGAAACTTACACCATTTCCATGGCAAGGTATTCAAACTGTTAAGAAGTACTTAGCATTAATGTGAATAGAAAAATGCTTTCCAGAAAAAAAATGTGTACAACTCAATATTTTAGGCAGAATCATAGGGTGTTGTCTTCCATAAAGATATTATCAACATTATTATCATGGTCTATCCAAATCTGTACAGCACCAATGAGAATAAAATTAATGTAGCAAAAGATGAGAAAATATTATGTTAGACAATGCGAAAAATCAACTAATTAGGATCATTTAGTTCAAGAGATATTTTGTTTCACGTATCAATAAAATTGAATAAAATTATCTAACTATGTGGTACTCAATTACATTACTGAGATTTTGTGTAAGTTACAGGATGAAGTAAATATTTTGATTACAAGTTTGTAGATATTATGGAAGGCTTTGTCAATGTGTATTAATTCAGAATATTAATTTTACTTTTTATTTGTCCTGCAATGCCAGTATTTCTGACTTTAAAAGACTGAGGTCAACCTGTGAGTATCAGAGTTGACAGTACTGAATTACCAGTTTGGGAGGATCAATTTTTGGGCCATTTGCAGTGGGATAGGTTTTAAGTGTTTTATTTTGAGTTCACTGCATGATTGGTTTATAATTAAGCTTATATTATTTGCTCCTATGATCAGTCATAGAACTATTTAAAGTCTTACTTCCCGTAGATAGTTTCAGGATAGTCAGGGTAAGGTGGGAATCTACCAGAAATGAATGGATATTTTTTCATTCCAGTCTCACTTAAGTCCTATATATGCTATCAGCCCCTATGACTACAAGTAGAAAAATGAGACAAGATCTGTCATCACTAATTAATGTATCTCTACCATATCTTTGCTTAAAACAAATATCCTGATCACAGAGTAATCTTAGGTATTTCATACCAGTAAGTACTTTGTTTGCAACATATGTCATCCAGACATTTTACAGGGGTCTGAAATCTTGGTTCAACACTACTGAAAATCAAGACGTGGTGTGTTGTTTTTGTTTATTGTTCCTTGTTTTTCTTTTTTATCCTTAGTGCACTTGTACACACCCCCGGCCTCTCCTGTAAAATATCCCCTCTCTCTTGAAGAACCTGAAACTGCAGTTTGATAAGCAGATACTTAAACTTTACTCTGGCACAACTAGATAAATAATATTTTGTACTGTTTCAAGAAACACCTAGTCATACACACAACACAGTAAAATGAGTATTATAGAATGTAGGTGTTCATTCAGTCCTTCATGTTACTAATTTGGCTGTACTATAAAACCTTTTCAAAATTTTTATGAATGATGATTATTATGCAAATGCTGATAAAGGGAACTACCAGCCTGATCAGTGAGATTGCTTTTACTTCCCTAAAGAACTTTCTGTTGTTTGAACAATTATCCAAGATTGAATCAATGCAGACTTTTCTTATTCTGCATTATTGAAAGGTAGCTCATACTAAACACTTTTTAAAACTCTCTTGGAAAAAGCAGAAAATGAATTTGAAGGAAGACAGAGCAACTGGCATTTCTCTGAAAAGATCAGGGCCCAATTTCCTAAACAGGTTGTTACAAAATGCTTTTTTCTTGGCTTCAGAGCCTTAGTTGTTTGGATTTCCCCTGTTTCACCAATATTTTCATCCTCCTTTTCATCTGTACAGATTTTTCCAGAGTGTTTCAGCCAGAAGGGCAGGAGAGCAGCTGTCTCCACTGGAGAAACCAATTATTTGCCAAATGAACGAGTTTCTGCCTCTAATCATTGACTGTCTCCACAACACATCAGAGTACTATGGAGTCTTTGTAGTAACCAAAGTTTTTTTTTTTTTTTTTTTTTTTTTTTTTTCTGATCAGGTTCCGACTTATTCTACTATTACAGACAGTGTTTATAACTTTTACATTTTTATAATTAGGAAATGTTTCCAGGTAAGCAACAGAGAACAATGATGGGTTTACTCAGAAGCCAGTGAAGATTAGAAACATGCAAAATTATTCAAACTTCAGGCTACACACTTTCTGTATCTTTCTGTGCTAATGAAGATTCGAATTCTTATAATCTTAACCGAACACATAAATCTTCTAATTCACTGTTTCCGCCATTTGATTCTTTTTCATATTTTATTTCCGACACTCTAAATAATAATTAAGATGCAAACTGCGAAACACTGGATGAATGATTTACATATGAAATAAAGATTATTGCTAAGTATTTTTGTATACTCAATATAATGATTGTATCATTCATCTTGAACAATCCTTAGTATAATATTCACAATAAATACTTAGTAAAAAAATAAATGAGTGACTTATTGATGGAATTAGTCTTCCTAGTAGATTGTGTAATCTATTTTTAACTTTTTCTTGAATTTTATCAGTCAATCAAAGAATCCAAACCATCTTTGGCAGAAAAAATTTTTATTTTTTTAAACTTTAGTAGACATGTATGCAAGACCTCAATAAGCAAATTTATGTCAACACAACATGGTTTAAGACAACTTGGCACTAATTGAATTCCTCCTCTTTTGACTATAAATTTATCTTCAGGGAAAAACATTTCTAATACCAATATCATTAGAAAAACCAAATGTATTCGTAGAGGTTGATGTTAACTATAGTCACTGAGTCAGTTGCTTTAAAGCATTGTTATTTATACAATAAGCAGAAACTTCAGAATAAAATTTTTAGAAAAGGAAATCCACATTCTACTTTTCTAATATTACTATGAAAATCAAGTACTTATTTTTCTAAAGTCTGTATAAAATCCACCAAATGACCTGGGCAGACATATAGATCAGCAGGTGCATTTTTAGGGAGCAAACATGAAAAAGTTGATTGGATGAGGAAAAAAAAAAATGCCTATATCCTCAGATGTAGCATAATTGCAAAGAGAGGAAATTTTCCAAGCATTGTTCTGAAATATACAGGGAGCTACACTGAAATTGACACTTGGAAGAATCTGAAAACCATGACAATAGTTCTGTAAGGGATGGTAATTTTGCTATATAATTAAATTGTAATGTGTTCAGTAAGCAGATGTGTGCAAATAAAGAAGACTCTAAGCCCGGGGTTTGCACTTCTTGATCTTTCTTTTGTTTGCTGTTTTATGAGGACACCCATGGCTTTTCGTTGTTGCCGCATTGTTGTTGTTTTCCTCCTCACTAAATTAGCTTCCAGCAGTCACACATGCACTCCCAGGGTTAGTTCAGACTTCCAGGCTGCAGAGTTTCCTGCTGTCAACAGATGGCGTAAGACGTGATTCTCCCTGCTCCATGACTTCAGAACAACACTTCGCTCTCACTGTTCTTAGGTTGTTTCGAAATTATTAGTGATAAGCAGAACAAAGTCCATCTGATTTCAGATATCACTGAGATATGACATTATTGAAAAATGAAATAAGAGCCAAAGTGTAAGTTTCAGTATTTTTTTTTCTTTATGTTTTCTTTAAGAAGACGGACTTTAAAAAAGGAAACAGGATTACAAAATTTTATCTACCTCAATGTACTATTTACTTCTGCACACCTTTGTCCCATGATACAGGACTCAAACTGCATTTGAATATGGACAGCATCCTGTATGCAGGCAACGCTCAATAAGTCATGGTAACTGTGGTTTTGCTTATAAACTAATATGTTCAATGTATTGCATTTTAGTACAAAGACAGGAATGTATGGAAATTTGATTCTAATATATATACATTTAGAAGTCAATATAAATAAGAAAACTCAAATGCAATGACAAGAAAGTAGACACAAATATTTTAGAGTTATAATTTGCTTTAGACACCACTGACTCTAAACTCATTTATCAGTGAGTAAATAGAAAACCAGATATCACTTAACCATTAAATCACTCAAATAGTTCAATTTCTAATTCTTGAAATCATACATCTGGTAACAGAGATTGGTCAAATTAGTGCTAACACTTTCCCTGACTTTTTCTCTGGGTACTCTGCTAGGGGAGCAATAACACTAAGCCAAGCAAAAGAAATGTTTTTTATTAAATCTAGTGATTTGGTGCTAAAACCTTTAATTACATAAACTCTTAAATGTATAAAATCTTTATATTAATCTCTTTACTTTAAGAAGTGTGATGGAAATCCTAAAACTGACAGGACTCTACGTAGACAAATCAGTTTAAATACAGACTAAATGGTAGCACTATGTTATTGGTGCTGTTGGTGGAAGAGAGAAGATGGATTGCTTTCTCTTTGGGCAGGAAAAATAAAGACAATGAAGAAAGGAAAGATGAGATGCTATGTGATACTGCAAAGTGACTCCACCACTATCCCTCCTCTGAAACTCTGAGTATCCCTTTGTTCCTCTCTTAGATATTTGTGCAGAGTTCTAACTGAAACTGGCCTTTATTTTACCAACTTATATGACTTGTAAATGTTTTTCAAAATTGTATTTTGCCACTTTATTGAACTCTTACTGCAAAAACAGAATATATAGGCAATAACAAAGGGCACTGCACTTTAAACATTTTCAATAACGTCTAGAAAGTCTCTATGTGTAGTATTTAACACAATTTTATGTTTTCTTTTGTATTATACATGTCTGGGTATTATGCACTATTTGCATAGTGAAAGTTAATGCTCACAAATTAACAATTCGTATTTGCCATCCTCCCCTAATGACAGTGTTCTTAGCTATTTAATACATGAGCACAGTGTGAAGTTTTAGAAATATTGTCTATAACATTAAGTGTGAAAGTTGGCAAATAGTTCTTTTTCTACACATACCATTAGTATATTTTCAATTTCCTGTCCATTTTTGTCTTAGTTCTCATCTGCTGTTTTCCTTTTATTATAGCACTTTCATCTAATATCTGCTGTATATGCCTATTTGACTAATATTTAAAGACAGCATTAATTTATAAAAAGATATAGTCTTTCAGAAAAAATACTTTTTAAGAATATCTTCAAGTGTCAGAGAAACACAACTAATTTGGTTGTAAGAAGAACTGCAAAGATGTGCCATCAACTTATTAAAACCTATCCTGCACATAATGCATTGCAAAGAAGCAATAAGATTTAAAATGAAGTTTCTTCAAATTAAATTGGACGCTAATGTTGTTTTGAAAGAGTTGGGAAAAATTAAATTGCACAATGAACACCAAGAAGGGCTACATGCACATTGAATTGGTTATGGCCAGTGAGGTCTGGACTCTTCTATGATATTAGAAACGCATCACTTAAGTTCAAATGTATGACAAATCCCATTCTTCAAACCACGAGGAGGGAAAGAATCTGAACTTTTCTGGGTTGTTTTGTGTAAGTTGGGGAACTTTTTCAAAATTGGAGGCATTTATAAAAGAACTGAAAATGCCTGACCTGTTTTTTTAGTTGTTGAAATGCAGAAAAATGATGGTTAATATATGGAATAAAGTCAAAGTTTAAGGATTCTTTCATCAGTCAAATGCCGATTGTTATAATGGTTTCCCTAACCAGTTGTAGGACTTGTTATGATCTAAAATTCAAAGTAATGGAAACATTTTGGGGATTTAAATGATTACCAGGTTATCTTTCTTCAACTAAATTTCTTGAGCAAATTATTAAATATTCTAAGCCTCTGGATATTTATCTGTAAAGTAATACCAATAATATTATCATCTTAGCATAGTTTTTCGCTAGCTATTGAGATAATAAATACAAAGATATCTTGGCACTACCCCTATAAACATTTTAAAGAGTGAAACAACTATCATTTTTACCGTTGGGAGGTAAATGACTTAGTCAGAGGAGGTAGAAAATATAGAAAATTTGCAGTTTTAGCATACAGTTCTCAACATAGATGGAAGGAGCATCCTAAGGGCTGGATTTGCACTCTGGTACTGAGAAGTCTCTCCGGAACCCCAACCAGAACCCTTCATGGGCAAATGAGCAGAAACCCGAGGTCAACAGGTGAATTCTGACTTTTCATCCAGATAAACATGGGCTTATTGATATTTCCTGGTAGAATGCTAAACTAAGGAAAAGTAGACATTCTGTTGGGCTAAAGGAGTTAGGGATTTAGCTGTAGACTGTTTGTTTAGTTATAGGGATTAGCAGAGAGCATCATGACGTATTGAAAGTGTGCTATAACTCACCCTCACTCAAACCAGTACAAAAAGCCTGTACTCTATTAAAGAGCACAGCATATTTGGTTTAATGTATCCCATGAAAGAAAGACTATCAATTACTTCTTCTCATATCCTCTTGCCTCTCTATTTATCTCCCAGAAATGATGTATTTCAGGACAGTCCAGCATTAGGATCTGTCTGGACATTGGTTCCTATGCCTGGAAACCAAAAGAGAAAATGAAGTTAGGCCTCATTGTGCCTTCCAGAAAGGTTACAAATTAGACTGATCAAGCATTTTTGAATTCTCATTTATACTCATACCATTTAGTAAGTCTCTTTCCTGGTTTTTTCTATCAAAATGAGGCTTCCTTCAGAGCAGCTTATCAACCTCCAAGGCCGGCACAGCAGAAGTTAAAGGTTGTATATATGGTTTTTTATTGTTAGATCTGCTGAAATTAGTAGCGTGCTTTATCATATTTTTTGGTGCATTTCTATTTCTGATAAACCAAAATTTAATGCAAATTAGGAATGAAATGAGTGGCATTGCTTTCCTCATTGACTGTCATTTCCAAGATAGTTTGTAAATCCTACAGTACAAATAATATATGATAAACTCACACATTCAAAATCACTTATACCTTTCCCTTCCAAAATGAGAAAAATCAAACCCATACTTATGGGAAATCCCTGAGCATGAGCTGTTTTCCCCACTATCCACCATCAGGTGCTCAAGCAGGATGTAACTGGTGCTGTTCAAAGCTTCACAGTGGGAGTTACCTCAGATGTAAATTGTTCCAACTAACAGGGCCTGAGGTCTTCACAGCAAGCATAGCGATGAGGCTCTCTTAGGATTTCTCCATTACATAATTCTTCAGTGGAAGATATTTAAATTGCTTTACTAGAAAAGATTTTTAGATATGAACATCTAAGCCACAATTACAAATTTTTTAAAATTTTATTTTGTAACAAAAAAAGAATGTGTAAGACATTAGAAAAACACCAGCAAGAAACACAAATGTTATGGATGCTATATTATTTTCAAAAGAACAGTTCACAGTAAAACTGAAATCTGAAAATGACCCTGTGAAAACTACTTGTCACTCAAAATTCTTTTTCTCTAACTGTCATAACTAATTTTTTATATGCATACATAGATTTTCTTACAGACTGTCACACAAGTGCAATAATACGATGGTTACATATATGTGACTTATTTAATTCACTGATAAATATATTTTCAAGGCGCATCCATTTCTGCGTGAAAATGTCTAGTTCACAATTTCAAATTGCATGCAAAGGAAAGTTAATGTTATGTTCGCTGCACTGATGACCTGAAAATCTGGGAAGAAATACTGTTAAGATACATAACTTCACTTTAAAAATGGATATAATGAAAATATTTCTAAAATAGATGTAAATGTAGTAACCCTCTGATATAGTCTTCAAATGGCAGTGAGAGAAAACTTTGAAAAGCCATCTAATATTTGTTGAAGCCAGAAAGGCCACTTCTATTTTGCCACCAGGGACCAAGGTAAGAGGGCCAGGTGTCTCATCTTGACAGACTAATCCTTGCTCCTTTGATAGACCAGCATTGGTTTGACTGAATTTGGTCAGATTGCAGCACATTCTAATGTCATTTTCCCTCCAATCACTCTCTGTGTGTCTTCATCTACTTCCTAGATTTGCCTCTCTGTCCTTCTGTGTTCCATATATATGCAGGTTCATCAAATCCCCATCAACTCCAGGGCAGCCCAGTCTGGCACCTGAACAGTATATTCAAATGATCAAATCTTTTGTTTAGTGCCAGGGCTCTTATGAAGCCAACCACCTGGTTACAAAACATATCTACCCAGAGCACAGAAAGCAGTTTGCAAGCAATCTGGATGACATTTTTGTATGATGCTGAACTTCTTGTAATATTATTTTGCTTTTGATAGTCAAGCCTTTTTCCTGGGCCTAAAATTGTTTATCGTTCCCTTACAAATTTTTGCCTTATCACCAATTAGAAATACTTGCATAGACAAAGATCAACTATGGACAAAAAAGAGAGTGAAATAACAAATGGTTTTACTGTCTTTTTAATGACAAAGAATTGTCAAAATTGGGTAAGTTCTAGAATATAAAAAAGGGGATAATATTACATGCTTAATAGAAAGTATTCAGTGTCAAGGTAATTTTTATTCTGTTCTTGCATTTTTTGAATATATCCACACATAGAAAAAATAATGTCACTAGGCTACATATTTTAAACTTTGGTTGAAGCTTTAGTGATACAAAATAAATATAAAATAGACACTGTAATAGCTTTGAATCTGGTTTTTAAAAGGTTATCCAGGATTTGAGAGCATGAAATAAATATTACTGATACCTAATTTTGTATGACACAAACTATGTGTTTTGGCTTTGCTTCGAAGGAAAAGATCAGAGAAAACTAAGGAAGCCCAAAAGATTTTGTTACAGTCTTTAAAAGGACTTGAAGATGTCCAAAGACATAAATTGAATTTAAAAATGTGAACATGAGAGAAAAGTGTCCAAAATGATATTGGCCTTTGAGACTGTAAACAGAAAACCCAATAGAGCATGCCCAGATGCCTGAAATTCAGGCCTTAAGAGAAAATAAATAGATGCTGATTCCAGTGTTGGTTTGTATTTGTTACACAGCAATGGAAAACCAATACACAAATCACAGTGTTATGGTGAATGTAGCTGACAGAAAATAACTATTCTACTTAGATGCAACTTGCATAAACAAGAGGTGAAAATACTTGGAACTGAGACATTTACAACTTGGAAACTTTAATCGATTACATAGGTCATAGATTTCATTTGAACCTCTGAAATACTAGTCAACATTCAAATAGCTTCAACATTTTTCCTATATTACATCCTCTCATTTTGTAGTGGTAGCAGAGAGATCATAAAAGTACAGTACATTTCTCATATGAAATAAATACTTTGAAATTTAACCCTGGTCATTTAAGACACACAAACTAAGGTACTATGGAACATGTCTAAATCAATCCCTGTAAGGTAATTTTTAGAAGTTATAGAAATAAGTGAGCAGGGAAGAAAAGAAGATTGCATTTTCAAATGTCAAGAATAAATTTACTGCCCATTTTCCTATTATGGTAGATGCCAGTGGCTGCAGTGAATAACATAGCTCTTTCAGATTTTCCACTTGGTTGGAAGTTGTGCCTTCCATGTTTGACAATTTCCAGCTATTCAAATAACACATGTCAAGTGATTTTATTCTGAATGAAGATAACGGGGACTAAGTTGTAAGCCTGACCTTGGAGGCCTAGACAAATATTGACATGATTTAAGATGAAACTTAATCCACCAAAAAATATTTGAAAAGGTCCTTTCCTGTCTTGAGTTCCATCAAGTTGCAGGAATTGTTTGGCCCATCTACATTTCTGACATTCTGAATTCATTCCCTTTCTTCGTTATGAGATGAAGCTTCATGTGAATCTAACCTTTGGGAAGTATGTGCCAGATGTGAAAGCTTCAAAGTCTATCTCTGTGTAATCACTGAGGGTTTGCAAAAACACTCAAGCGAAATGTCATTGTCTCTCAAAGAACAAGCCTAGAGGTTCTAATTAAGTAGTTAGCACAAATTAACATTAGAAACCTTTTTAGATTATCCTGTTTAGGGTATCTACAACACCAATGCCCACATAATTCCTCTTTCCTGATAGTTCCTTTAAAAGGAGCTAAGATTACACTTATGATTTTAGGGAGCGTTATTGTTCATGATTCTCAAGAACTTCATTTAGAGCGTAGCTAAGTTAATTTTCTTTAACACTAAATTTATTATACAAATTGAGTTTTGCATACTGTTTCCTGGACAAGAAGAGCTAGCCATTGCAAACCTTCACAGAAAATGAGAAACTCTATGATGTCTTATTCCTCAAAATATTTAAAAGAACAATACTTCACTTTGTAAATGTTCATCAAGGACAGAGCTCTGAGTGTGATACCAATTTCTGATGAATCTACCTGTTTTCGTTTTCCACGTATTTTAGTCTAAACTGAGCATTTAGTCTAGGGATTCCCCATGTTCAAATTGCTTAGTCAAATGAAAAATAAAAAGTATTAAGTGCTTTTTTTAAAATGAAGATCTGTCTTACGTATCTAAAGGAAATAAATACCCTTCTTTTTAGATAATGAGTTGCTTGTTGAATTCATATTTAGAAAATCCTAGATTTGAATTCCAACTTGCTTGTTTAAAACCAAATCTGAAACTAAATTCTTGAATTTTCTAAACTGTAGTTTCTCAGTGCATCGATGTGACTAATCATAATTTATTTTTAAATACACATTGCCTGCCTTTATTTGCTTCGAAGTTTGTAGGGACAACTTATTTTCTTAGTACTTGCCACAGTGGAGTAGTAGGTTCTGGTTCATCACCCCATTGGTATTACTCATTCTGTTGAAGAGAACATTTACCTTGGAATGCTCAAGATATAGAAGCATGGTGCAAACACTTTAGGAAAAAAAAATGTCAACTAATTCTCCTCAAAACAGTCATTATTAAAGTAATAACAATTGAACCTGAAATGTTAAAGCTCATGTATCTGATTGCATTATCTTCATTTAGTTGTTAATCTTTCTGGAAATTGTCCCCCTCAGTTTAAAGAAGCCAAAAAACAAAGTATTTGAAAAAGAAAACAAAAATCTAATCAAAAATTAAGACTAAATATTAGTTTCTATACTAGCTTATCAATATTATTATTGCTCAGAAATGACTATAATATACGTGATCCCTCATGGGTTGTATTAATCTTTGTCATTAATAATGTGTCATCTAATATTCCTGTCCTTCAGTAATGCATGAACATGTCCAAAAGAGACAGTGGATGGGACCTGGCTGTCCAAACCACAGCGGCACCTCCTGGTCTAATTCCCTTGCATATGGAAGTGCCATATACAGACCGAGTGCTGATGGCTTGTAAGGGTTGGTTTCAGGCAGGAACCATTTACTCCACAAATCAAATACAGAGCTAGCTCAATATATTTCCTGGATTAAACCATTCATAGTCTTTATCTTAGACAACAGTGACACCTTACAAAATGGAGACGTAGAGGATTGCCTAATGAGTGATGAAGAGAATCCTTTTTCAGCAAAAAGTATAAATGGATCTTGGGATAAGATGGACAAATTTTGTTATACAAATGCAAAAAGACCCTCTGAGGGTTGAAAGAAACTGGTGAGGCCAATAAGAAATAAGAAGAATGAGACAGAATCAATGCATTAGCAAAGAGTGACTTGGTTACTTAGTCATAACTCCGTTCTACAAAATGAAGACAAATGAACAAGTCTAATAGCCTATTACTTTTTTCTTCTGCAAAGTATCAGAATAAAGGAAAAAAAAGATCTGTGGAAAAATATGTTTACATAAACAAATATATGTATACTCTTACATATGTAAGTACATGAATGTTGACATTTACCTACATTAAAGATTCTGAATTTAAACACGTCACTTTTACAAAACTCAATAAAAGTTAAATTTTTTCATGACAGAAACACACAAGCAATGATTCACAGAGAGTTTAATAATTTTCTCCCACTAATTAAAAGAATTTATGTATTTTATAGTTTATAAGCAACATCATTTAGAAAAATATTTGGGTATTTTTATGGCAACCTTTGAAAAAATTTGCAATCAGTTTCAGTTTTCAAATTAAAAATCATTTTATTTCAAGTTACCACTGTTCCCATTTTAAAATGGCAGATGTTTTAGACACAGTGCTGTGTCCTAGTTCAGGCACCTGAAATATGTTTAAACAAAGCTGCTCAGTGTCTTAGTTATTTTCTTTTTTTTTTTAAGAAGAAAAAAAGACAGAAAAGAAAAACAAAAAGCAAAAGAGACAAACAAAAATCACAACAAACCCAAAACAGTAACAATATAGGTTTTCAAAACAAGATGATAGGAATTTAATGATGGTTATAATATTACATATTGTTACCTTCAAAAGGGTTGCTTAGATTACCAGATATAGACATGTGAAATTGATCTAGTTGCATGAGTATTAACTGTCCTTTTCCAAGAACTAGTACAATTAGTAGTATCTTTTGTATATGTATACAAATTTATGCATTTTTTATTTTCTTGTTGGGTATGCAAAATACACAACACACGTAAGTTAAAGGAGGAAAGGTTTATTTCAGCTCACAGTGTGTAGTCTTCCCCTCTCCCTCTATATTCATCCAGGCTATAAACCTGTTGATTGGTGTCTCCCACACCCAGGTGGGGCTTCCCATTATCCACACTCAGAAATATACTAAACCAATAAGTAGACTAATTTAGTACCAGGTACTCCTAATTCCTGTATCACACACCCTAGATCCAATCAGCTCTGAAAAGATCCTCCTTTGAGTGCGTGAGGCTGTGGGGGGACATCTAGATACAAACCTTAACATTTAATCTTGGGCTGTTGAGCCAATGTTGAGACTGTCTTAAATAAAAACTAAACACATGTTTATTCAAAGAAAGGATAATTTATTCTTTTTAATGACAGAATAAACATAATGACATTTGTTTTCTTCACCTGAGAACATCTAATCTCACCAATATTTTACTTGCTAATGTTTTATAGTAAAGTAATTTGGTGGTGTTCATTCACATGAGTCTTTTTTCTATACAGTGTAGCCAGACCGTGCTTTTGCAACTCCAACGTGAGGGTAGAGAGTGGCAGCTGACTGGCAAGAAGCCCAGTTATTTGGCACCCAGGATCATTTTTCAAATCAAGGAAAACAAAAAAGAAATCACCCCACACCCTACACCTAGACTCTGCTCTATTCGAACTCTCTCAAGTGTACTATCCTTATTAATAAAATTGGCCTTGTTTAAGGTACTTATTTGTCTGACAATAAACATGCTTGCTGAAAACCTTTACTTCCTAACTCTGAGTTTTCCCCCACATTCTTCTCAGGAATGATAAAACATTCCAGACCATGACAAAATGCAGAGCAAGATCCAGCTCACGCTAACCTACAACATTCAGGTAACTCAAGTACCTTATGAGATGAATTTCTTAGAATAGGACACTGAAGCATGTATTTGTGATTTACTTGTGATCATATATTTGCTCATGATTGCACATCAGACACTCATGAAAACATATTTTTGAGAGTTTTATTGTTTTCTAAAATGAATCAGATTCTAGAAGCATATCATTTTATTCTTAAGGATAGGATACAGAAACTTTTGCCTCCTTAAGTCATGCAAATCACACTACAGAGGTAAGGATGAACAGATGCTTGGAATGATGATGCTCTTCCTTCAGTATCCAGATCCATTATCAGCTCACTTCTACCCTGTTTATTTTGCAGATCCCCAATGCTATTTTGCTTCCTCCTCAAGGTCTTATTTGATATATTCCAACAAAATTAATTGTTTCTTCCTCAGCACTCCCTTGGCAAAACTTGTATTTAGCAAATTAATTTTATCATGGTTTGCTTAGTTGTTTATATGCTTATGTCTCCATAAGAGCTTAAGTTGTCACTAGCAGTGACTATTTCTAATGCATATTTGAGCACCCATTGGTCCAGGTCCAAGACCTTGCCTAAAATAGGTGTTCTAACCATGGTAGCAAAATCAAATTGCTTCCCAAGGATGTAATTTCAGCCTTGCAGCATTTTGTGTTTGATTATGTGGCATTTCGGCCATGAAAAATGTTGTATGGGATGTATTTTTCAAAATTAATGTTAATTAAAATTAATTTTCTTCTGAGAGTCATTTTTGGAATTTTATAAGAGCCTGTGTGATAATTAGAGACACCCAGGGGTGTCACCAAACTTGGAGTGGGAGCCACTGTTCCATCACACATGACCCACAGAAGTAGCTCCCTCGTGGCTATTAATACCACAGACTACAAAATATGTCAAGGTTTATTAAGTAAAAATCTCATAAAGGTTTGCAAATAAAGTACTGCTTATGGGATATGGATAGCATGTGATTCAACCCCCTTCAGAAGAAGATAATTAATAAACAAAATAAAGCAACAGTATGTTTATTTTCAAGAGTGCCCTCCAAGAATGATTTTGGGAAGTAAAGAGTATTTTATTCTCACATTAGAAATACAGCATAAAGAGAATGTGAAAAATAGATTCAATATGAATCTTTTGGGCTGGCAATGAAGGAGTATTATGGGTCTGTGTTCACCCATAAATTACTCAGCAATCAATATTTTAATTTTAGCCCTTCAGCAACATACTCTTTCTACCACTATTCTTAATTTCCCATATAGTCGGAGGATAAGACTCAAGCCCACTGGAATACAAAAGAGGGAATACCCCAAGGACAGAAAACCTCTGTCTGAATCAAGGAGTGCTTGGAGTTAGACATGGCTGTGAGGAGATCTTGAATTATCGAGGCTTGTACTGTTTCAGAATAGAGAGATGTGAAGGGTAACACTCCACTAAATTTAAAAGGTGAAAAGCTGAGGATTTAATTGAATTAGATGACAGTACACATAGACAGCGTGAGAAAGCTTTCCCATAAAATCAGTGCTCTCTGGAGGGAGGTAGTTTAATTCTTACTGTCATCAGGGCAAGGAAAAGTGTGGCCCTAGCTAATTTCATTTCTCTCAGAAGGAAAAGTATCTGGACAAAAACAGACATATGGTTTAGTGAAAGGAACCAGGTGACTTTCTCAGCTAGCTATATATCTAGGAAATAAGTTGCCCTGCACCAGCTTACAGAAAGGAAATTTTTAGACAAATTCTGAAATAGCTTCAAGAATATATCCAAATAATAAACAACCATTGCTTTGTGATTTAGGTATTTAAACATTTTTGCCTTCCTGTCTTGTCAGAGTATAGTCCACATTTTGACAGTGGTAATAGCTGTCACACCAGGGAGTTAAAACAAGCATTTTACTGCACAGTTAGTCTAAGACTTGTTTTCAAGAATCAGAGATAGTGTATGTATCACAACAAAGTAGCACTTAGACTTAGTCTACCTTGTGAGATTTACCAAAGCACTTAAATTTTGGTGTGGGGAGGGTCTTTTTAAATTTTATTTTAAAGAGGAAAAACACACAGAAAAGAAAAACAAAAAGCAAGAAACATGAACAACTCAAAGCAAAAAATCCAAAACAAAAAAATATATATAGGCTTTCAAATCAGGATGACAGAAATTTAACAGTGGTTGTAATATTCCACATTGTTGTCTTCAAAAGAATTCCTCGGATTATCAGATACAGACATGTGAAATTGATCTAATTGTGTGAGTATTAACTGTTCTTTTCTAAGAACTAACAGAATTAGTAGTATAATCATCTTAGCTATTTTATGTATATATAAACAAATTTGGATTTTTTTTCCTTTTCCTTTTCCTTTTCTTCTTTTCTCCTTTCCCTTCTCTCAGTTATTTTTCCACTTTGAGCAGTTTCTCACCCTTTCACAATATTTATTGTAGATTTTATATCTTAATTACTCTTTCAGTTTCTTATACTGGGGAGGCAATATGATATTTACACATGTTGACCTGATTTATTTCACTTATGAGTACAGTTTCAAGTTGCATTAATTTACCTATAAACGCCTTGATGCAATCCTTCTTTGTAACTGAGTAGTACTCCATTTTGTAAAAATACCATATCTTTTTTATACATTCCTTGGTTGATAGGCATTTGGGTTGCTTCCAAGATCTGACTATTATAAATCGTGCTGCTATAAACATGGGTGCACATATATCACTGTGGTATGATGTTTTTTATTCTTCTGGAAAAATGCCCAGAAACATTATAACTGGGTTAAATGGGAGCTCCAGCTTTTTGAGGAACCTCCACACTGATTTTCACAGTGGTTGCACCAGCCTATACTCCCACCAACAGTGGAGAAGAGTTCCTTTTCCCCACATCCTCTCCACATTTGTTATTGGTTGATTTCTTGATCTTGGCCATTCTTTCTGGAGTAAGATGGAATATCAGCATTGTTTTAGTTTGCATTTCCCTAATGATCAATGATGCTTAATATTTTTTCATATATTTATTTACCATCTGTGTTTCTTCATCTGAGAAGTGTGTATTTATCTCAGATGCCCATTTTTGGATTGGGCTCTTGAGTTTTTTTTAAATTCTTTATATGCTTTAGATAGAATTCCTTTGTCTGAGGGGTAGTTGGCTAAGGTATTTTCCCAGTTCGTGGGTTTTCTTTTCACTCTGTTGGAGATTTCTTTTGACATGCAGCAACTTTTTAATAAGACAAGATTCCAGTTGTTGATTCTGGGAAGTATTTCCTGTGCAGTTTGATTTCTGTTCATGAACTCTCTACCTACCTCTATGTCTTCAAGGTTTCTATTTACATTGTCTTCCAGAGATTTAGTGTTTCTGTTTTAATATTTAGATCTTTAACCCATTTTGGCTTTAGTTTAGTGCATGGTGATGGACATGGAATGGAAGTTTTTGGCATATGGAAAGCCAGTTTTTCCATCACCACTTCTTAAAGTGGCTGTCTTTCTTCCAGTAAGCTTGTTTGGCCTCTTTGTTGAAGATAAGGTGGATGAGTGTGTTGGTAGTTGTAGCTGTGTCTGCTAATCTATTCTATTGATCTTTGGGTCATTTTTGTTGTTATTGTAAGTACCATGCTGATTTTATCACAGTAGCTTTGTAGTACAATTTCAAGTCAGGGATTGTGATGCTTCCTGCTTTGCCTTTGTTGCCCAGAACTGCCTTTGCTATTCTAGGACTTTTCTAGTTCCATATGAATTTTAGGAATGACTTCTCTAGATCTGTGAGGTATGCTAATGGTATTTTGATTAGAATTGCATTAAATCTGTGTAACAATTTTGCGAAAATGATTATTTCACAATGTTTGTTCTTCCTATCCATGAACAAGGGATGTCTTTCCATTTTCTGAAATTTTCTTTGATTTCTTTTCTCAGAGTAGTGTAATTTTCAATGTATAGATCTTTTACTTACTTCATTAGATTCCTAAGTATTACATTTTTTGCATACTATTGTGAAAGGTGTGGTTTTCCTTATTTCTCTCTCAGTGAGTTTATTGTTTGTGTATAGGAATGCTATTAATTTTTGGGTGTTGAATTTGTATTCAGCTACATTAATGAATTTGCTTATTAAATCTAGAAGTCTTTCAGTGGAGTTTTTGGGGCCTACTATGTAGAGGATCATATCATCTGCATCCTTTCCTACCCTTATTCCTTTTATTTCTCTGTCTTGTCCAATTATTCTAGCTACTGTTTCCATACTATATTGAATATGAGTGGTGATAGTGAACATCCTTGTCTTATTTCAGATGTTTGGTTGAAAGCTTTCAGGTTTTGTCTGGTTAGTAAGATGCTGCCTGTTGGTTTATCATATATGGCTTTTATCAGATTTAGGAAAATACCATCTATTCCAATTTTCTGTTGGGTTTTTATTGTGAATGGGTGTTGGACTTTATCAGAAGCTTTTTCTGCATTTATTGAGATAATCATGTGATTCTTGTCTTTGGTTCTATTGATTTGGTCTATTAAGCTTATTGATTTGTGTATGTTGAACCATGCCTGCATTCCTGGGATGAATCCCCCCTGGTTGTGATGGGTGATCTTCTTGATGATTTGCTGTATTCTGTTTGCCAGCATTATATTGACAATTTTTACATCTATGTTCATTAGGGAGATTGACCTGTAATTCTCTTTTTTGGTTTGGTGTTTCTCTGGTTTTGGTATTAGGATAATACTTCCTTTCAGGAATGAGTTAGGGAATATTAGTTCCCTTTCAATTTCATTGAAGAATTTGGGGTATGTTGGCATTAACTCTCCCCTAAATTTCTTGTAGAATTCATCTGTGAATCCATCAGGGCCTGGGCTTTTTTTTGTTAGTAAAGTTCTAATTATGTTTTTAATTTCATTAAGTGAAATTGGGTTATGCAGCAGTTTTACATCTTCTTAACCTAGGTTTGGTAATGCATATGTTTCTAGGACTTTGTACATTTCTTCTGTGCTATCAAACCTATGAGAGTAAAAGTTTTCAAGGTAGGTATTGATGATCTTCTGTATTTCTACAGGGTCTGTAATGATTTCACCATCTTTATTCCTTATTTCATGAATTTGAGATTTTCCTTTCTTTTTTAGATAAGGTTGGCTAGGGCTTATCAATTTTATTTGTTCTTGCTAAGAATCAACTTTTTGATTTATTAATTATTTGTACTATTTTCTTAGTCTCGATTGCATGAATTTCCACTCTGATCTTTACAATTTCCTCCCTTCTTTGGGCTTTGGACTTGACTCGCTCTTCATTTTTTTTTTATTTTTATTTTTTAAATATTTGTGATTGTTCTGTTTTCCTGATGTGAGAATTCACCACAATAAATTTTCATCTGAGGACAGCTTTCATTGTGTCCCACAGGTTCTGATAAGTTGTATTTGCATTTTTGTTTACTTGTAGATATTGTTTAATTTCTTCTTTAATTTCCTCAGTGATCCATTGATTATTTATGAGGGCGTTATTTAGTTTCTATGTATTTATGGAGTCTTAGTGATACCTTTTGTCATTATTTTCAATTTCAGTGCAGTATGATCAGATAACATGCATAGAACAATTTTGACTTTTGCATTTACTTACACATGTTATATGGGCTATTATATGGTCTGTTTTAGATAATGTTGCATGTGCAGCTAAGAAAAATGTGTATTCTGATATTGTTGGGTAGAATACTCTGTATACATCTACTAAGTTCATTTGTTCACAAGTTTGATTCAGTTCTGTTATTTCTTTGCTGATTTTTTGTCTATTTGATCTGTCTCTTTGTGACAATGGAGTGTGGAGTTCCCCTGTGATGACTGTATTATTGATTATCAGATTTTTCAGGTCTATTAATATTTGTTTTACATAGCTGGGTGCTCCCATATTTGGTGCATATATATTTATAATTGTTATCTCTTCCTCTTGAAATTTTCCCCTAATAGGTATGTAATGACCTTCTTTAGCTCTTTTGATTATTCTTGGTTTGAAGTTCACATTGTCTGCAAAAAATCACTATCCCTCCTTTTTTCTGGGTTCCTGTGGGTAGAGTATTGCTTTGTATCCTATGACTTTCAGTCTATGAATTTATTTTGAATTAAATGTGTTTCTTGTGTACAGCATATTGTTGGATTTTGTTTCTTAATCTACTCTGTCAGTCTGTTTCTTCTGATTCATGAATGAAGCCATTTACATTAATGGTTATAAGTTCTATGTATTGGCTTATCTTTGTCATATTATCTTTCTGCTATTGGTTCCCTACTTTTACCCTTCTGTTTAATTGGTTTTCTTGCTTGTTAGTTGCTTGTTCTTTCTGTTGTTTTTCTTGGAATTGTGGTTATTTCTGTCTCCTTCTAGAATATCTTTCAGTAATCTTTGTAGGGTTGGTTAGCTTTTCATGAAGTTCTTCAATTGTTCTTCATAGTGGAGCTGTCTTATTTCTTCATTGATTTTGAAAGATAGTCTTCAAGGTAAATCAATCTGGTTTGGAAATTGTTTTCTTTTGGGATTTGAAACACTTCACTCCAAACTCTTCTTGACTTTATGCTCTGTGTTAAAAAGTCTGCCATGATTCTGATAGGGTTTCCTTTATAGGTGATCTGTTTCTTTTCTCTAGAGGCTTTGACTGTTTGCTTCTTATGCTGAATTTCTGAGATCTTTATTATTATATGTAGAGGTGTGGATTTATTTTGGTTATGGCTAATTGAAGTTCTATATGCCTCACCTATTAGTATGTCAGGTTCTTTTCCCATGTTTGAGAAATTTTCTGCTATGACATCTGCAAATAATCTTTTTATTTCATTTGTGTTGTCTCCTTTTTCATTGACACCTATCATCATTATATTGTTTTTCTTTGTATCATCTTGTAGCTGTTAAATTGTTACTTCCTGATTTCTTGTTATTTTAAAGAGTTGCTTCCTTTCATGATCATTAGTTGCAAGGATGTCTTTGAGGTCTCACAGTCTGTCTTCAGTTTGATTCATATGGTTTTGCCAGATTTCATTGGAATTTTTGATTTTCTGAATATTTCCTTGAATCTGTTTTATTTATTCTAATTGTTTCCTGTATTGTTCATTCAAAGTTTCCATTGCTTTCCTATATTCTTTTTTTTTTTAATCTATGCCTTCTTTGGATGTACTCACCAATTCTTTCATTATGTTTATCGTTTCTGTTTTTACCTGAATGATTATTTCTGATCTGATTCCTTTTACAGTTTCCTGGAGTTGTTTCTTTACTTCTCTTACTATCATTTTAGAGATTTCATGTGTGTGATTTCTAAATTCATTCCTGTCTATGTCTCCTGGACTTGATCTGGATGGGCTGGAAGTTTGAAATTACATTTTGTTCTTTTGTTTTGGCATTTTCCTGTGTTCCTCTGAATCAGCCAGAAGTCAAGTCCTAGTTGTTTCCTGTTCTGGTGGACTGTCTGACAGATGGCCTCACTGAAGTTTGCTGTTGGTTCTGGGTTGCTGGGTATGGATACCTGGTCCCTGTAGGCCTCAGAGATGGTTCCCAGGTGTGGATAGTTCATTGGGCACATACTCTCAGTCCTAGGAGGCCTCACCAAGATGACTGCAAGTCACTAAGCACAGGCTCCCAGTCTCTGCGGGCCTCACAGATGATTCCCAGGTGTAAGTCACTGGGCACAGCTTCCCAGTCTCCGTGAGCATCACCAAGAGTTCCTGGGTGTTGTCACATCACTAGGTGCAGCTTTGCAGTCCTTGCAGGACTCACCAAGGGATCCTGTGTGACTGTGGGTCACTGGGCACAGACTCTCAATCCCACAGGCCTCAGAGATGGTGTCTGGGTGTGAGTAGGCCCCTGGGTGCAGTTTGCCAAGAACATCACCCCCAAGGTTTCCTGGTCACTGTGGGCAGACTCCAGATCCCTGTGGCCTCAGAGATGGTGTGTGGATGTGCACAGGCCACCAGGTGCAAATTCTTAGTCCTCAAGAGCTCCACCAAGGGTTCTCAGATGACTGTGGGTCACTGGGCATAGTTTTTTTGGATCTTTTTGAGACCAGGTTTCATTGGGTGGTTCAGGCTGATCTTGAGCTCACTTTGTATCCCAGGCTGGTCTTGAACTCATGAAAGTCCTGCCTCAGCCTCTCAAGTGCTGGGATTACAAAAAGGCAATTAATTTTGAAGCTTGTTTTTAGATAGAAATGTAGCTGAGAGAAAAAAGAATAGCAAAAGCAACTCTAAGAAATGAGAACTATTTAAGCCAATTCAAAGACTAAATAGAATTTAATGAGGTATTGATTTATTGTCATTTTCATTCTGAAGGCAAAAAGGCAAAACAGAGAAAGGCAAATCTTCACATGATAGAAAGAGTTCTACTATTTCATCAAACTTTTTTTTTATGTCATACTTCTTAAGTATGCACAATTCAATAGTTTGAAATAGCTTAATGATATTCAAGTTCCAACATACTAAGAATGCTTAATATGTTTTAAGACAATTAATATGTTTTAAATGTACAATACATACAAGAAAAATTTATAGTTTCAGTTCATTCCACTATTTGGAAAGAAGTAAGGGTAAATTTTGCTATGAATATCAATAAAGTTAGAACTTAATCACATTTCCTTAAACTAGAGGGAATGTCAATCAGAAGCAAATCCAAAAAATTAACATAATCTATTCAAATGATAAAATTGTATGCTTTCATAAGTCTCTTTTTTAAATCATTATATCATTTACTTCTGAGAACCTTTTACTTGGATTTGATAGTAGCGAAACCCATGAAGCTATTAAACAAACAAGACTTCCCAATTGAATAATATAATTATTTGATTGATATTGGCCACTATCAGTCTGAAAAAATGATAATGAAATGTCTGTTTTTAGTATTTGATAGTTAACAAAAAATTTTTCCTATATCTAATATTCTATTAATATATTATGCATATTGATCCATAAATCCATATCTAAAAATAGATATCTTAAGGAAGTTCATATAATATAGTTAATAATTTGAATTACTATACTTCATAACTTAGTGGTTAAATTTTTAACAACATTCTCTGTAATAAGCAATGTGATTGAATATGCTTTATCATTTGAAATTCAAAAAAATAATGATCTGATATATAGCAGTCAAGATCTAAATTTGTGATCTAAGTATGAGTTGATCCTGATAATTGGCTTCAATATCTGCACTGCTTAATTTATTACTTGATTGGCTCCTCGCTTTATTTTTTCCTGATGGTAATTTTATGGTTCTTCTATTTCCTATAAATCAGAATATATATAATGATTCTTCTAGTTCTTCTAAATTAGAATATATATATATATATATATATATATATATATATATATGAGTATGTTCTGAGATTCTGTCTCTCTTTCTCTCTCTCTCTATGCTGTCATAAGATAAAATCTCCAGGCATTCATATTGAGATTTATAATTAATAACAATGGAAGTAAATAGAAAGATTCGTAACTATTTCATCGATTTTTCTATGAACTTACATTCAAATTTAATTACAGCACTGTGTTGCTAGTATTTTTGCATTGTATTTAGCAGAATACTAGTAAAGAGATGGTTAGTAATTTCCTTTCCACGTCTGTTTGCATTTGGATTATCAGAATCGTCTTCAATTTACAGCTTCTTTTTATGATTCCCTTTTAAATAATTTTAGAAAGATTTTTTCTTAATTGAAGTAAAATTTATGCACAGTGAAATTCACACATCATAACATACATTCAGATTTGTTTTAGTGAGTATATAAAATAATGCAACAGATCCTCAATTATGATGCAGCATCGCTGTTCACCCTAAAGGTAACTTTTAACCTCCGCTAAATAATTTATACCTCATGGCTAATCACTCTCCTGGTTTCTACCTCCATGGATTGTCTCTTCTTAAACTATGAATGAGTGGAATAATTCAGTGTATGCTCTTTTTGTCTAGTTTTCATGCTCATGGTTATGCTTTTGTTAGTTAGTTATTTATGGGGCTAGATTAATCATCCTCTTTCACCTCTTCCATTGCTCTTCATCTTTTTCTTTTCTCTCTCTCTCCTCTTCCTACTTCTTCTGCACTGTATTGCCTTCATAAATACAAAACAATGATTATTTCTTGTGCTTGTGGTGGACAATGTGGACTGTTTTCTGTTTCCCCAAGTTATGAACAAAAGCTATCAACATGTTTTTACAACTCTTTTTGTGGTTTTTTTCATTTCATTTGAGTAGACATCAGGAATGGAAACTAGCAGATAGACGTATATTTACCTTCACAAAAGCTGCTAAATCTTTACAACATAGTGAGATTATTTTATATTTTTATCAGTAAGGAATTAGCATCTAGTTGATATATATCCTCTCCAATATTGGCTATTATCAGTCTGAAAAGTTTAATCCCTAGGGTGTGTGGTGATTTCTTATTGTGGGGTTAATATTCATAACTTTCATCACACCGTGTCCTGTTGTGCAGACATTAGCACTTTATCTGCAACACTGCTATTTACCTGTAATTTTATCACAGGGCTAAAAGTCAGATCGTGGAATCATATAATTTCTTCTGATTTTGCAAGACCATTTAATCTATTGTAGATTCATTGTTTCTAAATACATTTTAGAGTTAATTTGTATGGTGATAAAAATAAATCATTTTGGATTTTCTTTAAGACTGTGTTAAATTTTCAGATCAATTTCAGAGAATAAATAATTGCATTCATACACACCATGTTATATCATTTTATTTGTTTATATCTGATTCAACTTTGTATTATATACTTCATAGTTTTTGTTGTTGCTCTTGTTTTGTTTTGTTTTGTACATAGACCTTGGATATTTTTGGTATAAAATTTTCTTTTAAGCATACTGTGTTCTTGACATTAGTGTAAATGCTAATTAAAAGTTTATTGTCATTCAATCCCATTGATTGTTTAAAATGGGTGCCTAGTATTATCCATAAATTATATTTCAGAGTTGATTTAGATAATTCTTTGCAAAAAGTAGTAACAATTCAGTTTTAATCTTAATACTAGTCTCTAAAAATACAAACTAGCTTATGATTAATCTTATTTCCTAAAACATTCCAAAATTAAGTCTGTTTGGTACTGAAACAATTTCTGTGTAAATAGCAGATAAATATTTGACTTTTTTTACCTGAAGTTCATTTAATCATATGTCCTATTTTGCTTGGATAAAGTCTTTAGTTAGATGCTGCATAGACATCATTGGGGTAGATGCTATTGCTTTATTATCCTTTGGATGAAGCTCAATACATTTTAATTGTTAAGTAATCATAATAGAAAAGTATTCAATAGTTTGTCATTAATTGATGGTTATTTTGGTGAGTGCATTTAACAAATTAATAATCTTATATAGTGTTATGAGATTTTTTTCACAAGTAAATTTTGAATTTTTCTGTTTTTATATCTGCTGTTGAACTGGTCTACTTTTTCTTGTTTTGTTAATATGGTGAATTTAAGACTATATACATATATATAGTAGAATAAATGTATATGCTATGTGTCATGATTTAATACATTTACACAATATGCAGTGATCAAATCAGAGTAATTAACAATTCCTTCTCCTTAAATATTCATTTAAATTACAGATTTACTTGTCATGACTATATATTTTATAGGATACAATATGATATTTCAATACATGTGTATGCTCCAATTAGGGTAATTTATTTTTCCTCTTCTTTATTATTATTTTCTATTTGGAGACTTCCAGCCCTTGTTTTCTAGCTATTTATCAAATATAGAATAAATTATTGAAGAATGCTCACTCCACTCTGTTTTACACCTTTAGAACTTACTTCTTCTATTTAACTCTCGGTGTCTGTTATCTAAGCTGCTTTATCCTCTCTGCCTCCAACTATTCTTGGTCTTTAGTAACCCCACCATACATTTCAAGTGACATTTTTAATACCCATATGTGACAGACATTTACTTTTGACTTCAAAGATTTTAATTCCTGGTTTACTTGCTCCATGGTGAAACAGTTTGGCAGAGGAAAACTTGTTTCCTGGCAGCATGAAGCAGAGAGAAAGAATGAGTAGAAAACTTACACTTTTAGGTAATGCTTTGAATGACCCATCGCCAACCAGGCTCCAGCTCCTAACAACATAGTCAGATGCCATGTGATATTGGGACATATTTTAGGTACAAATCATGGCATTACTTTTTAAAATATGTTTAGTTTCTTAACGAAGTATTCATTGTAACATCCCAATTTTATTCCTGATGATGATAATTTGTGCTTTTTCTTAATAATTTTAATGAGAATAAACATCTCATTATTTGTGTCCTTTTTAGTAATTTCTGATTTTATTTTAATGATAGCCTCCATTTTTGTACTAGAGGCTTGTTGTGATTCTTTTCTCTTGGAAAAATAATTTAGACATGTGTTGTCTAATTTCCAATCATATTGTAATTTCAAGATATCATTAATGATTTCTAATTCAATTTTGGTTAGAAATATACTTCACAGTATATTGTTTATCCAAGTATTGTTTTATCTGGATGAATAAAGATTACTAATCTATATTTGCTGTTTTCTAAACATGTGTTTGTATAAATCATTATTAAATTAATACATTTTGTCATTTATTGATCAGAGAGGTTACAAATCTTCAAACTTGAGTTCAAATATGTGTATTTCTATCTTTGAATATGCAGGTTGCTTTTTTACTTTATGTATATTAATGATCTATTTCTCTGTTTATTCATATTTATCACTGTAAATCTTCATGAATTGTCTATTTTGATGTTTATGAATAATAACTCTTGTGATGAAACATCTTGATTTTTCACTTTATTTGAAGTAACAAAGTCATTTTAACTTTTCTTTTACCCTACTATTAGTATATTAGCTTTTCAATTCTTTTTATTTCTATTGTTTCATTAATAATACCTTGTCTTTCTCTTCTGAATCTGTATTAATGAGTCTTTCATCTCTTTATTATAGTCTAGTAGAATCTTGATTTGTTTCTTTTCAAAGAAAAAAATTAGTTTTATTGATGCTTCTATTGTTTTTTGTTCTGTTTTATCTTGACCATAATTTTCATTATTTTCTTCCTTCTGCAAATTTTGGCTTTAGTATTTATTTAAAATCTTCCTACTTTTCTAATAGAGGTTTTTTAATACTAAAGTATCCCTTTTAGTGATGTTTTTTATTCATAAACTCGATAAGTTTTGGCATATTCTATTCGTGTTCATCATATCTTTGACACATGTGGCAAGAATATACACCCAGGAAAGGACTGTTTTCAGTCAGTGAACATTGGGAAAACAGGGCAACCACATGAAACAGAATGAAATTAGACCTTTACAATAAAACACACATGGAAAAAAATCAAAATGATTAAAATATTAGCCATTAGAAATAAGACCTGAAATTTTGAGACTTTTAGAAAAAAATATAGAACAAAAATTTCATGATCTTGGTCTTAACTATGACAAATATGAAATGAAAAACCCAGGAAACAAACAAACAAAAAAGGCATATGGGAGTAGGTCTAACCAAAAAGACCTGATATCAAAAGATACATCACAGTGAAATACAATCAGTGGAGTAGGAGGAAACACTTCCAAGCCATATAACTGATAAAGGATGATTTCTACAATATACTAGAAATGTCCATAAGGCAATAGCAAGAATAGTAATGACTTAAGTTAAATAACGAACTAAGAACCTGAGCAGACATTTTTCTAAAGAAAATGTACCAATAGACAACATGTATATGAAAATAAAATTCATGTCAGTAGTCAAAGAAATGCAAATAAAAACCAAAAGGAGATACAACCTTACAATTGTCAGGATGGTTACCATTTAAAGAAAAACTTTAATGCTGGCTGTCATGGTTCCCACTTGTAATCGCAGTACCTGGAGTGGTTGAAGGGGAGATTCTCATGTTCAAACCCAGTCTTAGACAATTTAGTGACTGCTTGAGAGCATATCTCAATATTAAAAAATAAATAAAAATGAAAAGATCTGAGAATACAACTCAGTGCAAAGGCACTAGGTTTGATTTTCAGAAAAAAAAACTTGACAATGATATGGAGAAACTGGAGCTATTGCTCATAGTAGGTAAAAATTTGAAATGGCTTATCCTGTATGCAATGTACTATGGAAATTCCTCAAAAGCTTAAAAACTGAACTAGTGAATGACCTTGAAATCTCATTTCTGAATATTTAGTCAAAAAATTGGTAACAAGGTCTCAAAAACAGATTAGCACTCTCTTATTAATTTCAGTAATATTTATGATAGCCAAAATGTAAAATAGGATATTATTTATAGAAAGATGAATGGAGAAAATATTACCATTTTATGCTATTAAGACATTAAGAATTATTTTGAAATGTATTAAAATGTAATATTATTAAGATATTACATTCTACACAATTAAGTGTAGTCAGCCTGAAAAAAGAAGAAAATTTTGCAATACACAATAACATAGATGAACCTTAAAGACCCAATTATAAAGTAGACTAGCCACTTACCTTAAATGTAGTACACTAATCATAAAAAGCCAGATATGGATTGATTTCACATATATACCTAAAACAGTCAAATTCATAGGATATATGAGTTCAATAGGATAATGATTTTTTTCTAATAGAAATTGAAAAAAATTCCAAATAATATAAAATTATTAGTCATCATTTCTTCTTTTTTATACTTATATAACATTTCCATAAGGTAAAATTTAGAGAATTTCAATAATTTATTTAATAATCAAAACTTTATTGAAATATTCACCAATTACAAGTTATAAATATTTATGTAATATGTTTTATCACTTTGTTCACTACACAGAAACAATGTTCATTTATCTTGTTTTAAATGCATTTTGTAAAAAATCAGTTAAAAGTAAATGAGCAATTCTATACTGTGCTACTATGAAAATTTCTCAAAGTCTTCATTTTAAGCTTTCATTATTTTTCTTTTTAATACTCTCAGAATAAAAGTCATATGCAAAGTTAGGATTTTTTGTTCTCTTTGAAAAGCAGCATAAGAAAAGTGCTAACATTGCCTTAGGAAATAAAATATGTGCCATGTAAATGACAAATGTT
>RJWM01019366.1:0-39188 GCA_004363535.1 Dasyprocta punctata
AAGCAAGTCAGCATCAAGTACAAATATTCACAAACAGCTGTTGAAACAGTTGTTTATGAATAATATCAAATGACATCTGCTGTGCTTCTTAAGCTAGGGAGAGGAAGAGAGAGTAGATTTTGCCTTATTTCTTTTCCTACATACTTTGCATATTTGGCTCTTGGACTCATTTATTACACTAAGCAAGAGAGAAGTGAAGAAGAGAGAGCACACACTGATCACAGTGGAAATGTTAAGTGCATTAGATAAAGAAAATGAATTAACAGAGTCCGAAAGGGAGGAAAGGAAAAAAGAGCCAGAGCCAGGTAGTATTGCTAGTAGCATATAAAGTTATTTAATTAGTGAAATATTGTATAATATATGTAATTAATTTATTGGTATATTATAGGAATAATGTTGGTCACACTGAGACAGGGTTTGAGGAAATTTTCAGTAGAAGGGGAAAGACTGTGGAGGGAAACTACTTTCTATGCAGGAAGTTGATAATTGGAAAAGAAAGAAGAGTTTAAAAGATGTTTTGTAGATATAACCGACTTTGGCAGCTTCCTTAAAGGCTTAACTTTTCTCTTAGATTTATTTGGATGGGACAGCCTGAGAGACTGTCTTCAGGTTAATTTGTTTGATCAGACTTTCACTAAAAGTTTTGCCTCTTTCAAAGTGGCTTTGAGATCTCTTTGTCTATTTTGCACCCAATTGTTGACTGAATTCTATCCCTCCAAAATTCATATTTTAAAACTCTAACCTCTAATTCACCATAATGTAACCATATTTAGCGATGAGATCTTTAAAGAGTTAATTTAAATGAAGTAAGGCCTACTCCAAAATTACTAGTGTCTTTTTTAGGAAGAAATTAGGATACAGACATACAGAGAGGAAAGACCATGGGAAGATCCAAGAACAAGACAGTACTCTCCAAGCCCAGGAGACAGGCCTGAGTAGAAACCAATCTGCTAGCCGGGCGTGGTGGCATACATCTTTAATCCCAGCACTTGGGAGGCTGAGGTAGGAGGAGCATTGTGAGTTCGAGGCCAACTTGGGCTACAACAGGAGCTCAAGGCTGGCCTGAGCTTCACAGTGCGACCCTACCTCAAAAAATCAGGGCTGGGAGTTTGGCTCAGTGACTTAAGCGCCTGTCTGACAGGCGCGAGGTTGTAAGTTCAATCCCTGGTGCCGCATAAAAAAAAAAAAGGAAACCAATCTACTGTTGCCTTGAACTTGGACTTGCAGTCTCGAGAATTGTGAGACAATGAATTTCTTGTTAAGCCCCCTATCCTATAGTAATTTTGTATGGTCGCCCTAGAAATCTAACCTACTTTCCCTAAAGTCTACTTTCTTTTGTTCCAATCTTTTTAGTTTCATCTTCTCTCTTTCTCTCTTCAGCAGCCCAAAATAGCCAAGTTCACTCTACCAATGCTTATCATCACAAGTCCACAGACTTCCCAGATATCTGAACTCAAATGAGGGCCAATAACCAAGATAAGGCAGAAAGTGAGTAAGATCATGGAGCTGTCAGGTAAGGGGCAGGTTCTAGAGGAAGGAGGATGCATTAGGAAGCTATGATGATGATTCTGGAAAATCATCCATAGGCCAGGGAGGAAGATGGGATATATAGTAATTGAGAGATAGAGGAATGTTTCAGCCTGGAGATGAGAAAAAGAGAAAGAAAAGTTATCTTTAATTGACCATTTCCTTTGTGTTAGATATCTACTAAGTTAAATGCTTCAGATGCTTTATGACATGTGGCCCCACATAATAACCCTAGGGGAAAGGTATTAGTATTGTCCCCAAATTACTAATGAGTAATTTAGGTTCAGAGAAAGTAACTTGCTCAAGGTCTCACAGAAAAGGAGTGATTAAATCATATACATCAGTGCCTTCCTTCAAATTCTGGGCCCATTATCATTATATTACATCAAGATTCTAAAACAATGGAATTAAGGAAGTGAAGTTTCTGACTAATAAAAGGGTAAAGCACAGCCCTCCATTGATATACCAACCCATCTTGAGTAAAGAACAGAGACAAGAACACAAAGTGCAAAGGAAAAGAGACATTGAAACTAACTGTTATAGTCAGGGATCGCAGGAAAACAATTATGTGAAGGACACATAATTTATAGTATTAATTTATAATGCTCACCCAAAGTGAACCATAGCCATTCTCAGTGACAGCAAGGTCCTGAGCTCCTCTGACAATGAGAACAGCCAAGTTCATGTCAGGAAAAAGGCTCAACAAGCTCCTCCAGGAGAACTAATGGCAACAGGAGAACCAACAACAAACACCATGGAGAACCAACAACACCACATCTTCTCCAGTTCTCCCTTTTCATGTTGGGAACAATCCTCAGGTAGGCCATTCATGCTTAGCACCATGCTTATTCAGTTCAGCTGGTATTACAAGTTGACCACCTGTTATCAATCCACCACACCAACTGATCATCTAGAAATTGACAAAGATAACTCTCATCAGCCACTCTAGTTTATATCATTCTTTTGTTCTTCACCAAAGTATAAGACTTAGGTCAGATTGTGCAAACCTGTGAACATCCTTACTTGGGTTTCAACCATTAAATTATTCCATTTATGGCAATCCTGGATGCTCGATCCCCATCCAATTTAGCATTAAACAGGTATTAGGAATGTGTCCACTAAGTATCCACAAGCTGACCAAGTTGGTGGCCTTATTCATAGGCACAGGACCAACTTTCAATTTGCAGAAATGTGTTTACTCAGCAAATATGTTTGTTCACTGATGCCCAGGCTTACCTAGAGTAACTGATGGTAGTAAACCCTTTCACTAGCCAAAATATGCCTTCATAGAATACAAAATCATAGCGATTTAAATGCTAGAGTTTGATTAAGTGTTTTTAGGACCAGAGAACTTCATTTCATGAGAAACTCTTTGACAAACTTAATATTTGTCTTCATGGCTAAAACAGGAAAATTCAAATAAAAGAAAGTTCCGATATGGAAATACTGGGAGTAGACTACAATTTTCTCCAGTACTGAGTATTTGAGCTCATTTAATGACTACTTCTACTCTACTTTGGTTCCTGCAAATCAGTGTTGATTAAATACACTGTCTGTGTATGTGAATAGGATTTTATAAGATGTTTATGAATTCAAAGATTTTACTGAGAACTAAAATCACCTGCCTTAGATAATACACTTATAGGGCTCATAAATCAAATGGTGAAACACTTCCTACATCTACCAGATTCAGCTACAAATATTTTGAGTTGGCACAATAGCAAAACTGGGGAAAGGACTTCAAGATATTTACATGTAGGTTTTAAATGCCTTTATTAAATATATTTGGCACAAGTTTATAATATGTTTAAAAATTATAATTTTAGTGTCACCCATTGTCATTTCCATCTTGCATAATATAATTTGGAGCCATGATTAATTTGTGTAATATAATTTGGAGCCAATATTTAAGCTAAATAGTCAAGAACAAAATAGCTGCATTGCAAGTTTTTTGCACATTTCAGGATTAAGGTAAGAATTTTATTTTTCATCTTTTTCTAAACCTGTCAATCTTTATGTATTTTGATGAGATGTTATTTAAATGATTTTCAGTTACCTCATTACTGATTTTATTTAATTTTTAAAAATAATATTATTTTGAATACTTAGTAAGGTTTTTAGAGTACTAATTTCTGCAAAGTACTACTGAAATTACGCTTTCTTTTCTGATAATTTAAAGTTGATGCTATAAAGAAAGGTCTTTGTTGTACTGATTAGAGCTTAAAATGAAATTCATCACCTTACTGTCCTTACCATTATTGAAAATCCATCTCCTATGTACTGACTACCATGGCAATAATCAATATACTGTAACTTCTTTAGCTCTTGGATAGCTTGCTCCTGTTTTCTCATTCACAGTAATAGGTTTTATACCCAAAATTCATTTTATGTATAGTCATTAATCAGAAAAACTATCATGATTTATAAATTAATCATAGTAATTAGAAACTTGCATCTTTGTGGAGAAAGGTAAGCACAACTAATGTTAATATTAGCTCTTAATATTACCCACTGAGCAGTTTCATAGCAACATTTTGGTACATCTATAAAAAAAAAGAATCACCTCACCTTTATACCTTGGAAAACATTTCAGTGTTTCAAGGAATTTCCAAACTGATGATAAAATGAAATTCAAATATTTCCAATCTAACTATGTCTTTGGACAGAAACTGGTTTTGTACTTCAAACTAGATAGAAATATGTCAAGAAATGGTTATTTTGATCACCCATAAATATTTCTCATCTTTGAAAGAAGAAGTGACAGAGAGTGTCTGGGATTCCAGAAAGATATATTCTAAACAACTGGTAACAGAGAAGCCAAAGAAATCAGTTGAAATCAGTGTTTTCATAGTAAAACATACAATTTGCCAAAATGCATTTACTTATAGTACACATTAACTGTCTTAGTGCTAAGAATATTTCGCAGCAGATAGATCTTAATAATCTCAATTAAGAAACTTTCATTGAATATGTGCTTAATTCTCATTTAAACTTGTAAGAGATAAAGATTGATCCCATAATTCAAAACTTCCAAAGTGTTTTTTTTTATTCTCAAAATAATTTAGTGTTACTTTTATTATGGATTTTTTATTCTTTTATAATTTTTGAAAGTAATGGCAAAAGTGAAATTGATATTTCTGTAGTTTTTAAAGGTAAATTGACAATTTTACCCAGACAGCAAATGCATATTGATCCTCTATAAAAAAAATGAGTGATAATTAAGAATGACAGAAATTGAATAAAGTTATTTGCCATATAAAAACAAAGTTTTACATGAGCTCAAGAGTAGTTTTTGCCTGAAGGGTATTAGGATGATTTTCTAATTGAAATATTGGCTCTGTGGAACTTCCAGGATGAATATGATCAGGTTGAGGAAAGTAGATTACTTCCTGCAAAGAAAACTGATGAATGTGAAATTAGTCAGCTATTAAATTCATAATCTTAATTTTAAAATCTCCAACTGCTGAAGAATCATATAAATAATGAGGCAAAGGGAAGTTTTGTTTAAAATAAGTTAAATGTGTGACCACCCAATGCCAACAGTTTGAAATAAAACTCAATAAAACAATCTTTTTTACATTTATGGTTTAGCTAGAGTATAAAGACTGAGAAGTAATTAGTGCTCATTTTAATGTGAACACAGTAAATCAGATGAGGATCAGCAGGACCAACTCTGTTATTTATCTTGATAGCCACATGCTGAGTGACTCAGGAGAGTTATTTCCACATTTTGGGTGTCTGTAGAGTGGATATGATAAGGACTGCTCTATCATCTTCTAAACGTTAAGGACAATTAAAGCAGAATACAAAAGAAACACATTTCAAAATGTATTACATGATAGAAATATTATACATGAACATATACTATCTATGTATCACGTTGAAAAACAATGCCTTCATTCCTCATGCTTTCACCTTTATTAGTACATGTTTGCATACATAATGATAACACTCTTTGTGAGGAGTTAGTACATGTACATAAGACATTTTAATCCTTTTTTCACCACCTTTCCTTCTGCTTCCCCCCTCCATATCTCTTGTTCCCTTTCCCTTTTGCAAAACACCTAGCTCCCTATTTCTTATCATACACTTTTTATTTCTTTCTTTATTTACATTTTGGATTTCTCATATAAGAGAAACCATGCAATTTGTGTGTCTGATTCATTTAACATTATGTTCTCAAGGTGCATCCATTTTCCTACAAATGACTCAAGCTTATCTTCTTCATGCAGAGTAGTACTCCTACAGAAACACACATAAGAAAGAAAACATCCTTTCCTTTCCTTTCCTTTTTTTTTTTTTCTTTGAGAACAGAGATAATGTGTCTGGCCACAGTAAGGGAACTGGCCTTTTCATGGCCACAATAAGGTAAGTCTCCTACAGCTGATCTTCCATCAAAATGGAATTTTGTCTCCCTCCCATGAAATATCTGCAGGTCCAATCTTCCGGAGTTCTAGGTTGGCCATTTTAATCAAAGTTTTAATGACTTCCAGATGGAAACACCTATTTTCTAGATCACACAGTTAGAATTCTCATCCAAATACAGTATGAAGAATTGTGTGTGTTGCTTCTGTCTTTTTCGCAGCCTTAAAAAAGGAATGGTGGTGTTTCATTTCATCCATTAGTGAATTATGAATTAAAGTATGCTCTGGGACATTAGAGATACAAAACGAACTCTCCATTTCTGTGTATTACATTTTAAAAATATTTTAAAATTTACTTTATAATATAATAGGCATAAAATTATTTGAATAATGTAAAGTACTATCTGGATGTACATTGTTACCATTCTCGCTTATACAGCTCTTTAAAGAATAAGAAGTCCTTCTACAAAGAAAAAAAAGTATTAAAGTGCTATATCAAATACTCAATAAAAAATCTGATAAGAAATAAATGTGCACAGCATCAATATACACTACTCTTTGTTACACTATGCCACAAAATTTTCTTATTAAATAATTGCTTCATGTGTGATTAAGGGCATCATCAAAGGGAGTTTTATAAAAACAAACTATTTTCTACATTGCTTTATTTGTAACTATTCTTCAATTGATTTATGAAAAAAACAGATCCATATAATTTGGATCTATGTACCTTAGATTTCATTACTAGATTGTGTAATAACAGTGATGCTAATTTTCTTCCCCCGAATGACCACCTTTCCTAACATCTCTAAGTGACACCATCTTAGGCAAGCTCTTCATCAACTGTGCAGCTGTGACATGAGACAATGTGCAGCATGATATGTTCTGCCACATCTGCTTGGTCTCTCCCATATTTAACTAAGCTTTCATCTCTGAAATACAAAGATAATTATTTCCAGAAGCCACTGACAGGAGCTACAGCATTGGAAGACATGGGGTGTTAGAGATTTGCTTGACTTTCAGACAGTGAGAAAAAGTGAAAATATCTAAAAAAGACTTGTGAGGTTCTGCAGGAATTATGTATTTTACTGTTTCATTTTGGTCTTAGACAATGAGAAATCTACCATACGTCAGAAAATTCAAGGGCTTGAGAAAGCATGCTGTTCATCAGTCATTCCAATAATTTGGAGTCCCACAAATATGCCAAAAGGGAAGACAGAAAACTGTTCCAAAATACTGAAACACCCAGAGTGGTAATCAGGTTCTATCTTTGGCTAAGAGTTGCACTCAAGCACCACACAAACAACAGCAACAACAACAACAAAAAGAATTATAAAAGGAAGCAAAACAATAAACACTAACAAATATTTCAACCAGCATTGTTAAAATTTCATTGTCATTGTGTTAAGTAAAGCGTATCATGTCATTATTGAGTTTTCTTTTATTAATTAAACACATAAAATGAGTAATATTTGTTTATAATTTTGCTGGTAATTTTAATTTTTCTACTATCATGATGTAACATTCAGAAGCTACCTCAGTTTATTTTTCTTTTCATTCATTCTAGATGACTTGGATACGACAAGATTGAAAAAAGAAATTACTAGTAGGTCTTTTATCTATTTGTGAGAAATAATGAGAGTTATGCCTACTGAAATAAAACAGAAGAGCAAGTGACAAATAGCAGGGACATATATAGTTGTTAACTTGTTAAAAAATACAAAATTTAGAGCTATTAATTTTTAAAGTAATTTATTTAACTAATACCCTACTACATCCTTGTTAACCATTGCTTTGTAAAGATCATAACAATAATCAATTTATTTAACACATCCTACACAGAAAACACTGCTAATAACTTTACTTGCATTTTTAAAATCTTTTTTATTATGGAGAATTTTAAAAACCTATGAAAATTAAACCATAAAATAAACTCACATATCTTGTCATTCATTCTGTACAATTACAAATTCATGGCCAACATAGTCATTGCCATACCTCACCCAGTCCTCTCATCTATACTATTTTGAAGTAAATCCTAGTCTTCATATGATTTTATCCCTTAAATAACTCAGTGTGTGGAGCCTAGAAGATAAGGATTCTTTTATTTTTCAAAAAGCACTATTTTGAGAAAACTAAAGCTAGAAGAATGGAGCATCTTGCTCAAAGTATGCACACAGTATGTCATCCACCAGGAATTCAACACCAGCTTCATTTAAATCCCAAGTGGAAGCTCTGAAGCATTACGGTTATCATCTCATCTGTAATAATTTTATCCTCTAGAAATTTTTGTGATTTTTAGCACCTTAATACTAACTGGTTTTACATGGTAACAAAAGCTAGAGAAGTAAAAATATTCTTCATTATTTCGAGAATAGAAAGTTTTACTTAGAGAGCTAGATACATTTCTAAAAGTAAAGGTGGCCATGGTAATAATGACATGCTTCATTCTTTTCTAACTTAGGTTCACCAGGACTTATGACCTAGTTATAGACCCCTGAGTTTCCAATTCTAAAGTAAGAGATAACTTGTCCGTTGATACTGAGGTGTTAAAGGTACAGATAGTTACTGAACTGAAATCAAGCCAAGCAATCCAGGAGAGAGGATAACCAAACTAAAGGTAAGTCTCAGGCTTTAAAACTTAATACTTCCCAACAACATTGCACATATGCTGGGTAAGTGAAGGTGATAGATCGCTACTGCTAGCTGGTAGCAATTTTAATTGTTGTTTATTTTTAATGCTGGTATTCTACTAAGATTCATACTTACATAAAATATACCTTTTAAAATAGTTATTTATGCCTAAATATTTTCCTCTGAGATTAGTCACAGTCTCATTGTACTTCTTGAAAGACTGAACTATTTTCATGTTTAACTAATATGAATAATGGTAACTACTACATGACAGCAATTTCTCAGTTGAAACAGAATTATACAATCACAACCATTCCAATGCAAATTATCCTAGATATCATTTAGACCTAGAGAAACTTAGGCAACTGTAAATTGCCAGATCACATAAACATCATTTTCCCATAGGCAGGACCTTAGAGTAAGTAGTCAAGAGTTCAGCAAAAAAGAGCAATTTTCTTGAATGCATGATGCTGGAATTCTGAGGAGCTTGGATGCAAGAAAACTGCAACATCTTTGCTTAGGATTCCTACAATAAGCTTACATCTTTGTCTATATTAAATAAGAGTCTTCCAGCATAATTTGGATCTTCACACAAACAAGCGAAAAATACGTGGTAATTTCTCATTTTCCATTGGTTGATTAGACTATTTCTTTACAGTATTCAATACCATAAGTATTTATAATTACTGTACAGGTATATGTACATGGTAAGTACAAAGATAGTTAAGTTACAGACATGCCCTTACAGTCTAGTAGAGATGCATATACTGCTGTAACTGTCTGCTATAAGACGAATGAAAACATAAGTGAAGTGCTATTAGTTGGCAACAAAGTTGAATATACGATTGTATCTCTCTCCTATGAGACAAATGAAAATATAAATAAAATGCCATTAGTTGCCAGCTAATGAGTTGGCAATGATGATCAAAGGAAGAGATGATATTATCTAATTGAGGTGGAATTTAAAAATACGATATTTGAGACAAGACTTTAGGGCATCATTTCTTTGCCTTTATTATTTGTATTATTGACATCTTAATAAGTCATTACATTTTCCAGTAATCTTTCTGAGATTCCCTTCTCAAGACTGAGTTCTGTAGCCATTCTTATTATTCCTGCCAATGACCTTCCTGGTGTGCTAAAATGGTGCTGCTAAATCACAGTATCTCTCACTCCATGAGTTCACCGGATGCTAGGGCTTTGGCTTAATTAACTTGGCATTGCTTTTGCATTCCTAGTGCAGAATCAGAACTCAAATTTTTGTTGAATCAATAAATAATAATAAGATTTAAACAGGACTTAGTGTTTGGAAATCACCAGCATAGATGCACTAGCTGCAGAAGTTAAAGTTGATGAGTTCCCCAAGGAATATGGCATATGGCACAAAGAAATGGTCCTTAGGTGGACTCTTTCCCCAATGAATAGTACCAATAAGCACCACACTTTACATGCTGCTGATTCTATCCTTTTGGATCCCACCCTCACTTGGGATGAGCCTCCTTCCGCTTGAATTTTCCTTTTTTAATAGATTTTTACTACATCCATTACTTGTCTATTCACTATATAAGTATAAAATATACAGACTTATTCTAGTTTTTTACTTATCATATTTATTATTACAACTCTCCATTTTACAATACAAGTCCATGAAGGTAATGTTCTTTGAATATTTTGGTAAATGTAGCTCAAGCACATGCACCAAAGCAAGTGCTCAAAAATTTTTGCCAAGTTAATGAGTAGTTATTTAGTGTGTTTAATATGAAAAGAGTAGTCAAAAGGTAAGAAGTAAACACAAGGTCACCCTTTACAGAAGAGACAAAAGGAGAAAAGAATTTTGGTGAGTAGCAGGTAGGCAAGAATTAAGATAGCTATGAACAATTTTAGAAAGAAGAAAATTGAGAAGAAACATCTGTGTTTAATAAACAAAAGGTCATTGATAATCGCAGAAAAATTTTCTTGGTGTAAGCAAAAGAACAAGATAGCAAGTTTTTTAAAATTAAGACAACATTGAGAGGCAATGATGCATTAGCTTTCTCATTTGTAATAGCTGCTGACACCCACAACCCAAATGAGGATATGGTGTCCTTGGTTCAGTATTTTAAATATTTCGAGGTTTGATCGGCTCTGGCTCCAAGGCAGAAACTTCATGGTGGAAGGTGTGGCAGAGCAAAGATGTGTAGTTCATAGCAACTGGCATGCAGAACAGGTAAACAGCGCCAGAGAGAAAGGGGCCAGGGGCCAGATGCAGTACCTAGGGTCCCACCTCCATTACCCACCCAGACACACACAAGACTATGTTTTACTAATTCCCTAGGCAGCTCCCAAGCCAACCAAGTTGACAATTAGGCTTAACCATTACAGATGGCCTCTAGCACACCCTTTTGAGAAATTAGGTAGTAAATGTCACACATGGTGAAAAAGAAGTTTCGGGAAGTAACAGAGCTTAGAAAAACCTTACACGGTTATTTATTTATTTATTTGGTGGCACCGGGGTTCAAAGTCACAACCTTGCACCTCCCAGGCAGGGGTTTAAACCACTGAGCCAAACTCCCAGCCCTACTTTTGTGAGGCAGGGTCGCACTATGTAGCTCAAGCTGGCCTTGTGCTCGAGTTGTGGCCCAAGCCAGCCTCGAACTCACAATGCTTCTCCTAACTCAGCCTCCTCTAGTGCTGGAATTAAAGGCGTGTGCCACCACGCCCGGTTTAGATGGTTTTAAGACAAGGAGCAAATGGTCATTTGGTAGAATATAGGAAAAAAAACAAAAATTATGGGACAGTAGACTTAACACCAGGAAAAAGTCTAAAAGCAGTAGGCACTGAGAATAACAGAAGTGCAGTAAGTTTAAACTTTTCAAGTAGGCAGCAAACTCCTTACCTCCAGAATGATAAAAGGCAAAGGCAAATGCTATGTAGAGATTATTTAGGAGGAAAGAGCACAAAGGAGCTCATGTTGTATGATACAGTTTTCTGTGTACAGCTGTAACTGTATCAGCTCATGTCCTTAAATACCATTCTGTACACACATGAATATTATCAACAACATCTGTGCTAAGGCTGGATCATAATCCATTTTAATACTTCACAGCAGTATGGATGCTGAAGATGCATTATAGCAAATTCATTTGTTCAAAAATGTTTATGAGTTGTCTAATATGAACCCACGTTTATTACAGGCTCAGGAGCTATATCAGTGAACAAAGCTGACAAAACTCCCTGCTAGAGGAGAGAAACAATAAAAAGGATAAGTAAGTCAAATGTATGACAGATTACATGATAATGTATTATGAAAAATTAAGACAAGAAAGAAGACCGAGATAGCAGTGTTAAGAACTCTGAGGGTCTTAGAACTTACCCTATTTGTCAACTAACAAGTTAAACTGAACTGGTTTCATGGATTGTGGCAAGACACAGTAACTTTGGGTTAAAGTCAGAGGACTTTATTGCTCATAGCAAGCAGTAACCAAAGTATGAGATTATGTTCTTTTTCCAAAGCTAAATTCTCACAAGGTGATGACAAGAAGGCCATGTGATACACAGTAAGTTGCATTGTGGGGAAGGAAATCTGAGCTCAGGGAACTGAAATTTTTGTAATAGACAATGAGCCTGATTGACTCCCCCACCAGAGGGAAACATTTTTTTTATATTGGAATTAATATTTCTTGCCCTTTAGTCTCTCTTGTTGTATTCTGAATATTTTCTTTAGACTTACATTTCAGTTCACTGTTTCTCTCTTTGGCCATTGTTAATTTACTATAGAACCACCTATTGAGTTTTAATTTGGGTAATTGTATTTTTTGTTCAGAAATTTTCAGAAAATAGTTTTCAGTTCTCCACTAAAATTTTAAACCTTCACAGTTGTTTACTTGAACATAGTAAGCACTAACTCCAGATTTTGACTTTTGTTAATCTATTTATATTGGGGTTTTTTGGTTTTTTTTTGCTATTTTTCAGTATTCTTAGTTTATTGAGTTTATTTTTATAGTTGTTTTCTAATCATCATGTTTTCAAAATTTCTCTTAAAAATATTCTGGAAAAGAGGATAATGTGAAAACTTATGAAGAAGATTTGCATTTCCAGGGAGTTTAGGCAAGATGGGGATTTTCTTAATCCAATTTGAGATAATGAGGTAATTTTAAACTGAACTGTAGTTCCTGTAGTGCAGTTCTCAACCACTTCACTCCTACCCTTACCCTCATCATGTCATGGTCTGTTCCCTATAGTTTTAACCCTATATTTCCTAGGGAAATTCAAAGAGAACTTCTTTGGTAGGCACTCTTCTCTTAGTCAAGAACACTACTCACTCCTGTTTTTTCATTTCCCAAATTAAGGACACACACACACACACACAAATACACACACAACACATGAAAATGGTCACAGAGCTGGGCTCACTTTTCTGGTTCCTTTGTACTCCAATATCCTGAACCAGTAACTTCATTAACACCTTAGGTCACCCTTGCCTTCATTCAGGTATCTTGTATGGTTTCTCTGAATTCTCTAGCACAAAGCAAAGAAGTGCTTTAGACTCTTCACCATTCTCCCTGTCATTCTTTTGAATTCCTCCTCCAGTTTCTGTTATTTGTGCTCATTTTATGAACTAACCTCATCATGGAAGCCATTTATGTGCTTTTGGTTGAAGCTGATTAAAACAAGCAGAATTCCTGTGGAATTTCAACATTTGTTGTTGTTGTTGTTGTTGTTGCTTTGTTTTGTTTTTGGTACCAGGAATTGAACTCAGGACCTTGAGCTTGCCAGGCAAGTTCTGGGCCAGTAAGCTATATCCCCAGCCCTATAGATATTTTTTAAATCATGATATTTTCACAACTTTCCTTTCTTTTCCATTCAAATTTAATTAAAATATACCATAAGAGGTTTTCTCAATTATTTTACCCTTTTTAGTTAAGTTATGATATATTCAAAAGTAGCTCTGGTTTATGTTTAGGGAATGTGACAACTCAGCAAAATGTATGTCAAATACTAACTTATACAGAAGCACTAAAGATACTTTTGTCCAAATATTATTCAGTGTGAGCAATTTTAACAGAGCTTTTGAAAACAATAACTGACAAGTTATTTTCGTCATGTGTAGCATGTTTTAGTGTACTGCTATAGTTTTAACTGATTGTGTGTGTTCCATTATTTGTTATTGTGCTCATTCATATGCCAGAGAATTAAATGGTATTTGAAAAGACTGGAGATGTAGAAAAGACTGCAGATTTCCTGGAGTTTAATGGAGATGCTTACATAAAGCCAATCTGTAAGTGTCTCAGATATTCAGAGATATCTGATGTACCCCAGGCACAACTAATTTAGAAGAGAAAGAGATATGATTTGATTAGTCTAGGAATACCTAGTCCTACTTCCCTTAATTGTGAGCTTCCTTTGTGTGCATGCGTGTGTGTGTGTGTGTGTCAGAGTCAGCTTATGTACCACTCTAAGGTCCCTGCACTAACCTTTCACTCTGGCAGAAGGCATTCTTTTTCCATAGACAAGGGGACTGCTGTGGCAGTTGCTCCTCGTTTTATCATGTTGTTGGTGAGTATACCCCCAAAGCTTCAGATTACCTTCCTCATTGATCATTATATTAGTCACTTTCCTGTCACTGGGAAAAAATACCCAGCATTCACAATTTAAAGGAGGGGAGGTTTCATTTGGCTCACAGTTTTCAGGAGATGTAGTCCATGGTTCGCTGCCTCCAAGGCAGAAATGGCATGTCAACAGGGCATTGTGGAGAAAAGCTCCCCAGTGCAGCGCATCCAGAAAGCAGAGAGTAAAGGCAGAAGCTAGAGACGAGCATACATGCTTCAAGTTTATGCCCATAGTGACTCACACCCTCTAATAAGGACACACCTCCAAACATGAAATTTTGGGGAACATTTTAGATTTAAATCATACCATTCTAATTCTGACCCCAAATATCCATGTCCATCTCTTTATGCAAAACACATTTAGTCCATCTCTAAAAGTCACCAAAATTTTATATGAGTCCCAACAACTGCTGAAAAGTACAAGTGCAAAGTCTCCTCTGAGACTCAAGACAGAATCTTACATGTGAGCCCCCGTAAAAATTAAAAAACAAGTTAAATGCTTAATATAATGACACAGGGTAAATATTTCCATTCCACAAAGGAAGAAATAAAGGAATACAAAGGAATGGGACCAAAACAAGACCAAAACCCCGCAGGGCAAACATTAAATATTGTAGCTCTATTACACACCCAGTGATGACAAGCGAGTTTCCAAGGACCTTAGTAGCTCTACACCTATAACTGTGCTGCTTGCAACCTATATAATTTCTCTCAGGGGCTGCAACTGCCTCACTGTCTGCAACTTTCCTCAGCAGACAAACCACCTTCCTGCCACCTCCAACTTCCTTGAGTCTCCATTACACCTTTGGATTTAATCTGACAGCTTAATCCTCTCAGGGGCACACTACCTGGCCTCCCAGATTTTCTTCTGAAATCTAGGTGGAAGCCTCCATGACTCCATAACTCTTGCACCCTGCATGCCCAAAACACTAGCACCATGTGGATGACTCCAACATCTGCTGCTAGCTTATACAGTAGACAGCCACCCTGTTTTCCTGACTGCAGAAGCCTGGGTATGCCTGGATAGTTGAGCACTGTGAAAAAAAAATCCCAAGGAACAAATTCCCGAGACAATCTTTCTCTAGAAAATGATCTAGTTCAACTGTCAATGAAGTCCTTGCTTCCAGCTAAAACTTACTGGATCTGGCCTTTCTTGTTCATGTTCTCATCAGCATTCTGGTCTTCTGAGCCCCAACTAGAATCATCCATCAATCTCTTCTTACTCTGATTATAGAACATAAGATTTCTCTAACCAGCATCTATAAACTTTTCCAAACACTTTCCACAAACCAGTTCCAAAAATTTTTGAACCTCACGTTCAGGTGTAGTCATAGCCACAACTCCATTTGTGTGGGTACCAAAATCTGCATTAGTGATTTTCTCTTTGCTGGGACAAAATACATGACATTCACAATTTAAAGGGGGAAAGGCTTATTTTGGCTCATGGTTTTCAGAAGATTCAGTTCGCTGTTGGCTGGCTCCAAGGCAGAAGCAGTTTGGCAGAAAGACAAGACAGAAGACAACTGTTCAACCTATGAAACCCAGGAAGCAGAGAATGAAGACAATGACAAAAGATAAAAACAAACCTTTTCAGGACATGCCCCTGGGGACACATCTCCTCCAACAAGGCCCCACTCCCAAACATTAGACTTTAGGGGGAAATTTTAAATATATAACATAGCAAACACTTTTTGATCTGGCCCTTTAGCTTCCCTGGTACTAAGAAGCAAGATACTAAGGCATTTGATATGAGCCCATGTAAGTACAATCATTAAATATTCAGTCTCCTAGGGGGTAGTTGGAGGGTTGGTAGATAAACTCTACTATCTTGTTCCACCCAGAAAAGACTATTTAAAGACTCAGTAGTTTCATAAATGGACAGTGGTAAGATTGTGAAGATGAATAATTAGCTCACTATGAAGCTATATCCAGCACAACAACGTAATTTCTTGTATTTCATTTTCGTCTTGTGTTTTTCCTTATGCCTACATTTCTGGATGGCATACACCAACCAAAGCAGTAGCGCATCTACTGCTGCCTTGGGCTCTGTTTCCAGTGAATGTGGCTAAGATATATTACATCAACAGTATAATAAGTGTTTATGACTATGATATTGCTACTTTTGTAGGTTCTTGATAACCCCACGTGCAATCTTGTTTCAAGATTTATGCTTACTAAAAGATATTTTAATAGATAATTAGCCTACTGATGTACAAAATGGTAATGAGCAAAGATTTAATGATAAATGATTGACTGCCAGATGTCATCATAAATAATTTCTTAGGGTCATCATTCTTAGCATTCCTAGTTGTCCAGTTGGTTGATACTAACATTAATATAGTTTTTACATGTGGAGAAACTGAGGCTTCAGGTGGTTAAAACTCACCTAGGATCATGTTTTGGTGACAGAACTAGGGCTTACGTTCTTGCCATCCGTCAAAAGTGTTTTTTTTTTTAATCTGTCAAAGTTTCATTTTGTTTTTGTACTTTTATTTTGCTTAATTCATTGCTCATGCTATTATTTTCTATTACAGTAGTGAGATCTAGAAAAGGTATCAAAGGTAGGCATATACTTTTCATAATTTTCTATCTACTCTTGTCTAACAAAACTTCATTGTAAGAAACATCTGGCATGTTTGTGTCCACATTTAATATTATGACTTTTATACTGTGAACATTATCATCTTAACCCACCACAATGAAAGGAGAGTCTTCATCTGTTTCTGCAAGCAGTGCAAAACTAAAAGAAATACATGAGAAACTGCTGAAATTTTAGTCTTAAATATGCAAGAAATGCCTATAAGCTACCATAATTTAAGAAAACTTGAAGAGTTTAAATAATCTGCTCTGATATTGCACAACTGAAAATATATGAAAATTGTAATGATTATTGAAACTAATAAGATTATTAATTTGGGATAACTATCAAAATAAATGAACCAATGTTTTTCTGTGGGAAGAAAAATGTGAATACACATAGATGTTTCATAGAATTTCCTTGTAACATCTATCCTGATTTTCTACCTCAAGTCAACTCATTGAAATAAATCTTTTAAAATATTGGAAAATTTGAAAACAAATTTTTCTGGAGCAATGACAGTAGTAGACTTCATCATTTTTTACATAGAAACATGACTAAAAATGTTATTGTATTTAGTGGCTTGCCTCTTAATCAGAAATTAGTGATATTTAAGCTTCAGGTAAAAAATATTTTTGGAGTTCATTTCACCTGAAAATGCATTGTAAATTTTTATTTACCCATTTTAGTAGGACATTTGGTAAGTCAGATACTTTTATAATTAAACAATAACATTCAACAAGAATCTATCCTGTGCCTCTTATCTCTTGTCCTATTTTAGGTACTAGTACTCTTAGAAGAAAGAAACAGAAAATGAATCTTAAATGTGTCTCATATGAACTTAAAATAATTTTATAAGCTGAAGAAAATTTACCCTTGAGGGAAACTCAGAAATTTAGTAACAAATGAAGAGGATGAAACTTGATTTTATTTTTTTTTTTGGCAAGGAAGAGTGAATTTTTAATCCAATCACTTGCAAATTAAGTAATACACCACTAAGACATTTTGCTGTACAAGATGATACTCTTTAGAAAATTTTGTAGATGTATCATGTGTAACATTTTTATTCCTAATTTATACTTTGCAAGATACTTGACAATATACAAAAAATACCCAGTTCTAGGTGGTGACTATTTTGTAAACTTGATTTTAAAATCTAAATGAAATCAGTATCTAATAAAAAAAAAACTTCTTCAGCGAATATCTTCATGATGTTGCTATCCAAGGGATAGAGTACAGAGGTATCTGCCAGTTCTCTTCCAAAGCAACATAGTATAATCATGAGCAGCTGACCTCATTTTAGACCTCTGCTGTTCAATACAGTAACCACTAGTCATGCTTGGCTAGTGGGCACTTGAAATATGCCCAGTGTACATTGAGATAAGCTATAAACATCAAATACAAATTGGACTTGGAGAAATTAAGTTCTTAAAAGAATACAAATGCGTTTATTTTTGTTGATTAACTCTTAAAATAATATTAACATACAGGTTTAAGTAAAGTATTTTTAAAATTAAATTTTAATTTCATCTGCTTGTTTTTACTTATTCTAAGGCAGGTCTTTTCTTCTTTCAGTAGTGCAGTTTACCACAGGGCCTTTGCATTGAGCTATATCCCCAGCTATTTGTTTATTTTTTGTTTGTTTATTGAGGTAGCATTCACAAATTCAAAGGAGCAGCTTCAACCCTGCCGGGGCTTCTCCCGCCCTTTTTTCTTTAGGCGGGAGAAGTAGGTTGAAGCCAGTTGGATAGGGTGTTTAGCTGTTAACTAAATTTTCGTGGGGTTGGAGCCCACCAATCTAGTAAGGGCTTAGCTTAATCACTAATTTGCCCAAACTGGGGTCAAACTTATGATCCTTCTTGCTCAGCCTCCCAGTGTGCTGGGATTATAAGTATGTACCACCACACCTGGCTTGAAGCAAGTTATAAACTACTTAAAATTATGGACATGGATGTGACTCTTGTTGAGCAGTACTGCCTTTAAGACTGGATTTCATTACCATAAAATACAAAGTTCTACATTTGATACCACTCCAAGGAATCACTGCATAGCATATATTAGTAGCAGAATATAATTCGTATTATTATGCTATTTAAGAAAAATACTTCACGTTTATTGTGGCAACCATTATATCCTTTCTTCAAACAAGTTTCCTTTTCTAACTAGAACTTGTTAGGGACAAAATGGAGACTTCCAACTATGGCAGCAGCCTCAGCACTTTGCACTCTGTCCGTAGAATCACTTTGTCTTTTAGGAGTTAACCATGTGTAACATTAGTGGAAGTTTAAATTGCCTTTGAAATTATCAAAAGGAAACTATAAAAAAGAATGAAATTGTGTTTTAGAGATGGACTGTGTACATAATTTATCGCATTAGTTTGTCAGAGCTTCTGACATGTAAACAACGCTGTCATTAGGAAATGAAGTGAGATAAGTTGATCAGTCTTTATGAATGTGTGTGACCCCATACAAACATGTGATGACACAGTACAGAGAGAAAATAGACAGAAAATATGTGTGTCTACATAGGAACATGTACATATATGATTCTCTCCTCATGTGCTTAAAAGGACATTTACTCAGCCTTTCCTTGTAAGCATTCAATAGCCAGCTATTTGGAAGATAAAATTTGTTCTGTGATACCTTCTTGTGTCTTCATTGTTGGTCTTGTCTTGCAGGTCAGTATGGGCCTGTGATAAATAAGTGAAGCTATAGAAACATTACCAAGTGTTTGTGGGAATGAAGTAGTTTTATACTTTCTCTTATACAGACACTGTTATGGTTTATATCTAGATGTCCCCTCAAAGCCTTATGTGTTCGTATGTGGGACTTTGGGGAGTGATTGGATCGTGGGTGTGTGATACCGGGTCATGGGTGTGTGATACCGGATCAGCCCACTGATTGGTTTAACATAGTTCTGGGTGTAGCTGAATGGATTTACTGAAAATGGAAGACACCCTGGGAGTGGGCAGCATCAACCAATAGGCTTGTTGCCTGGAAGGAATAAAAAGGGAAGGCAGAAGGAAGGCTACTGCTTCCTGCCTGCTATGCTATGAACTGTTCCTCCTCAGCTGTGCCCTTTTGCCATGCTGTCTTTCCTTACAGCCAGCTGACTATGAACTGAAACATCTAGGAAAGATGAGCTAAAATAAACCCTTTCTCCTCTGCCTTGTGGGAGTCAGGTATTCTGTCACAGCAACAAGAAAGTAACTAAAAAAGACATGAAGGCAGAAATAGGATCCAAAGGGTGCATGGCCATACAAACCTAACAAAGTACGTAAATGAAGGCTGATAATTGAGAAAATAGTTTCATATGTGCATAAATTAATCCCTTGAAGTATTCCCATAAAAATTTTTTAAAAATAATCAGGATAAATATCTATGTTTCTATTTTGCATGTTAAAGTGAAAGGCTGACCCACACTAACACTACAACTGCATTTCACATACTCTCACATGGACCCTTTATGCTACAGAAAATAGACTTCCTTAAACTTTCCTGAATATATCGTTTTCTTTCACACTTCCACTTCTTCCCACACTATTTTCTTTCTGCCTGGAGTATTCTTTCTCATTTTGTTGAGTGGGTTAAATCTATTCATTCTTTATAACTAAGCTCAAATTTCACATACTCAGTGAACCTTCACCTTACAAAAAATGATTTCCAAAATCCATTTGAAAACATTTGTAGACACAAAGCAGAATATTATAATTTAATCTAGAATAATTTCAAGGATCATATTACCCATTATTCAAATGTAATAACTTATGTAAAAGCCTATACCACACACACATATGTATGCGGGAGTATATGCTTTCTTATTGCTCTCAGAAACTGATACCAGAAATTCTATATACACATGAATATCAGAGCATGCCATGCAATATATTTACATTAAACAAAATGATGATGGAGTGCAACTACATTTCTTAATATTTAGGAAGCAAATAGCAATTAGAGCTATGCTTATCACTATTTTGTTCTTAGAATATTTCCTCACTAAGAATCTAAAGATATTATCTTGTCATGTAAAAAATAAACTATGCAATATGCAAAAAGATAGCAAATTAAAATTTCAATGTTAGTCATGACAACAAAAAACATGTTTCTCTTCAAATTTAATTTCTATGAGAAGCTATTCTAAATCAAAACCTTCCAGTAAGTGTCCTTCCATTTTTTTGCATTTTACAACCTAGAGATCAAACACTTTGACACAGCAAAAATTCTAGTGAGTTGAGAAAAAATGCTGATTGGTTTGTTGGCTGGTGGCCGGGGGAATGTTATGACCAAGTAATTATGTGTTCTGGACAGATGCATTAACCAGGCTTGGCGCTGGAGCCACTGGATATTATTTTAGTCATAAGGCTAGAGGAACTGAATCATTTTCAAAGCATTGGCTGGCTGACATTGCCTTACTGATGCCTGTTTCAGTGAGTCTTTGGCAGTAACTTCCAACGCTGCACTTATGACATGGTAAACAAAAACTACATTAAAGATTTGCTTTTTAATCATGGAGGAGTTCAACATTTCCACTAAGTTCTCTTGCTATTCATCAAGTAACATTGAAGGCTATTGCAGATTTTCATAGTACTGTCTTCTGACAGAAGAATTATAGCAGTGTAACAGGCAGAAAGGTTTAGAATTTTTTTACAGTGATTAAAAAAGGCACATGATCAGAATGCAAAACGATAATAGTTTTGCAATTATTTTCACTGTTTTGTAGACTGAACATTGAAAATATCTTGTAACTTTTACTGATGATTTACCTCAATTCATAGTACAACATCTTTTATAAAACATCTATGTTTAATGATTAGAAAAGTAAACATAATATAAAAATAACACAGTAAACATGATGGCTTTTCATTTATAGGAAAGTACAATAAGTCCCATAGCAATTGTTCCATTCACTAGCTTCAGGTAACCTTTCCTTGTGCATCATCTAGACTTGAGCTTTTATTTTGACATCTGGTACTAATTAAAAATTTAATAATAATTTAATTTGAGCCATTAGTTGGCTTAGTTATTATAAATATTTTATTATGGCTATTAATGAGTTTAAATAACATGATTTTAATAGGTTTTATTTAACATAATATTAAAATAGAAGCATTTTTGTTCATTTGGAATTATGAGATCATAGTGGTATTTCTCTTAAAAGTAGCACTATTAATGTGAAGTGCAAATAGTAAGATCAGCTTTTCAGGACATTCAGAAGTTTGCAGTACTTTTTTCACATTAGCAAGTGATTAATTTTGACCAGTGTCAGGGTATATGATGGATGAATGAGTAAATAGACATAGATTTTTTAAAAGTTATGGACAAAGGAGGTTGTACTTCATTGGTTTGTATTTATTTAAAAAATATAATGATTTCAAATTTTAAAGATTTTAAATAGAAGAAATATTGGAAGATAGCACACAGAATCAGATGTATTTGCAAGCATTCTTTGAAGATTCATCATTTTGGTTCAGTTTCATAATATTAGAATATTTTTTCCTTTTGGTTATTTATAAAGCATTCTATCAGGATAAACTGAAATATCCCTTTGCTGATGAAATTTTTAAGTTTATTGGACCGTCAGAAATCAGCCTATCACTGCATACGCTTTAATTAAATTGTATATTTGGTAAATAACTGTAGCCCAAATTTCTAACAAAATAGAGCAAAACATTATGAATCCGTAATGAAGCTTATTAACGTCATCATTAAAATCATTATAGCCACCTTATTATTTTTGTTACCAAAACTCACTATAAAAGGAGTAAATAAAGAGCTATCAAAAATCTGGAAGACCTAGTTAACTAAAAGATACTTAGTGAACTCATTAGGAAAAGTTTAGAAAAACTTTCCTAAACCACAAAGCTGATCCCAGAACCAAATATAAACTAATAGTTACATAACACCTGGGAGGAGCTGACTGAGCAAACCTTAGGATGTATCTAAAAAAGCAAAACACTACAATTAAAACCACAATAAAAATGAAAAACTTCTTCCCAAAAAAATGGAGAACGAAGAGATCGAAAGCAGAAAATTGGGATGATGAAAGAGGTAAAGCAGAGTTGGACTTTTTAAATAACAATTGTGTTATGCTTTAGGAAATAGCTACTTATGATTTAAAAATAGAAGACATATTACATTTTTACAGTTTAACAATAGTTAATATAATTAAAATAAAAAATTTATATTCATAAGCAATTATTATACTGTATTATAGTTTATATGATAATAAAACATTAGAGTTCATATTAGAGCATAACATAATATAATTAACAGAAAAGGGCCAAAAATATGTGCTGCAATGCAACATTGAAAATAGTGTAGAAATTTCTCATTTTTTTATCTATATCTTCCTTACCAATAGGGAAGTTTTTCTTGGAACTATTTTCATCACTTCGTTAAATTCATTTTGCTCTGAATTATTACTGCTAATAGTTGAATAATTCATTGCTACTTAATATTACATGAACTTGAACAATTTTAGCAATGCATAATTTAATTCATATCTGAAAACAAGGAATCAGATGAGTTCACAGTGTTATTTAGGCTTAAAAGTTAAAATATTTAATATAGCATCTGACACAGAAGAGATATTCAAGATGTATCATGAATTAACGAATTTACTCTAAATGAAGGTTTTTGCTTAAAAGTCTACTGTTCAGCATTTGTTTTAGCACCTACTCTATCTATCTACATGCACTGTCTTGATTCAGAATATATAGTGAATACTTACATCAATTGTAAGACTTCTCTGTTGAGATATAAGATATTGTGGGACTCGTTACTTTTGAAAGTTTTTATAAGATGCTCTTTAGTTTTGAAAACATCTAGTCACTAAGCTGTTCACCTTGTTGAAATACTAAAAAGGGGAGAGGATGTGAAAACAAATCTTTGAAATAGAAAAGTGTAAAATATGGTAAAAATGTTTAAAAGTACTTGACGGTTATAAGCTATAATAAATGTGACTTGGGAATGGAGTGGCCTAAATTAAATACAGAAACTTATATAATATTTTCTCTGATGTTCCTAATGAAAATACAATATTTAAGCAAGCTTTTATAATAAATATTAAAGATGCATGTTAAAATGAAAATATTTTCTTTAAAAAAGTTTTTTAAAACTGTCTCTAAAGCTTAAACAAGGCAGAAAAGACACACAGACATACATCTGTCATATGTTTGCTGCTTTATAGTTACTGCTTTAAGAAAGCATTTGAGTTATGAAGTGAGCCCTTTTCTAAACATTCTAATAAAGCCTGGGTAAGATATACAGGGCATCAGATCCCTTCAAGCTGTTGTTCTTCAAATACTAAGGATTATATGAGTCTCCAAGTTCCTTGTATAAATTGCTACATTAACTAAAAACACTACATTGCTTTACCAGTTACTAATTACTTTGAAGAAAATCTATGTTGTTGGCCCACTTTACAGGAAGGTGCAAACACAGCAGTGAAGAATTTGTATTTTATAAGGTGTCCATGCATTTTTGGAAGAGTGCACTTAATTTATGAGCCTTATTCCTTTTTTCTCCCTTCCTAAAGCCTCAAATCATTAATCCTCTTGAAGATATCAAAGATGACAGGAGCAAAATGCATCCTAGGTGTTTGTTAAAAATGAGATTGTTTAAGGGGACACCAGAAAATCCAACTAATTCTGATTTCCTTTTAACTGTAGACTTTTTAAACTACAATGAAAGGATGATAGACTTTACAAGGCAGAATTAGGCGGTATAATGTCTCTTGTCTCACCTACCTTTTCTACTGAATATTCTTTTTTTGTTCCTGGTACTAGTGATTAAGCCCCAGGCCTTTACATTGAGCTACGTCCCCAGCCCTTTTTAATTTTTTAAAATTTGAGATAGGGTCTTGCAAATCACTAAATTGATATTCTTAAATCATATAATATAAATTTTGGGAATTAATTTTCAGACTGTTTAAGTCACTTAAATCCATTTTGTTCTTGTTGTTGTTTTTGTTTTTTTTAGCTCAGGACCTTGTGCTTGCAGGTAGGCACTGTGCTGCTGAGCTATATCCCCGGCCTTTAAATCCCTTTTTGTGGGGAGAAGACTTCATCTCGTTTAATCCTATTCCTAATAGCTCTAATGACCCTTTTTAATAGCCTTTTTTTTTTCAGGATTTTCAAGACAAGGTTTTACTATACAGTTCAGGCTGGACTTGAACTTACTTTGTGGCCCACACTGACCTCAAACTCACAGTGACATTCCTGTCTCAGCCTTCTGAGTGCCAGGATTACAGAAATGCACCACCGCACCTGGCTAATAACTTATTTTTACAATTGAATTCTAATCCAAAATCAATTTGTGGAAATGGAAATGTTAGAAATTATAAAATCTTTTTCAATAATTTGGAATCTGTAATTTTAATCTTTTCCAATAGGTTATCTATTGGGATAGTCTAAAAATACTTAAAAGGGAAGAAATACTAAATACTGGAAAAATCTGAAGCTAAAGTAATAAAATAGTCCAATTTAAATTAGCAAATCATTATCAAAGTAACATAATAAGCTTTAATCAAAGTATAATTAATAAGTTTTAAGTGTTCCATGACTAGGCACAGTGCTACCAGTTGGAAACAACAAAGAAATGTAAACAGAAAGAAATGAACTTAAACACATAAACTGGCATATGTAGGATATGGAACACTCTAACTTATGCTTTTTGTTATCTCATAAAGATTTATGTTCCTTAAGTTTACTGCTAAATTTAGTCTGTGACTCTAACATCATGAATTTATTTCTATTTTCCACAATGGACACTATCTATGGAAAAGAATTGCTACCTTTAAAACAAACAAACAAACAAAAAACTATAAAGCAGAGTTTGGAGATTATAAAACTCACAAGAACATCTAAATTCTTGCCTTTCTATTAGCAACATCCAGTGACTCTGGGACCTTCACTCCCTTTGACTAATATTGTATAATTTTATGCATGCATGACAACAAAATACGTTTCAATAAAAATATATTTGAGCTAGCAAAGCAAAATTGCTTTAAGCTTTTGATCTGTCTCATAGCTCACATCTCTGAAAGTCTTTTCCTTTCAACAGTTGCATTCAAAAAGTCAAAGATATACAGCTGATGATTCAAACTGAATGACACCACGATAAACTATGGTTTCTTCTGCAGATAAAATACATCATAAATCGGTGCAACACTTACCTCATTTTAAATATTACTGTCTCCTTTTATCAGGTAACACTATATGACCTCCCCTTACCTCCTTTCTTCCCATATTTTACATGAAAGTTTAATTCTATCCAATGATCACAACCAGAATTTTTAAAATTAAAATAGGATATATGGTTTTAAAGGCTTAGGTTATCTGATAGAAAGATTTAATTAAAAAATAATGAGGACAGACTGACTTCTGATGTCCTGTAAAATACAGCAATAACAGAATTACATCTATTTTTAATTTGTAATAATTCTTTGTACTTAACTGCAATTTATCACATGATGTAAAGTGATAGACAATGCTGTTTAATAAAATGGAAATGCATTCACAACTAAATGGCAAAGAGCTGTTTCTGCAGGGAGTGTATGGCAACATAACGTGTAACTTTTTCCTAGTAAAACATCTAATTGGGAATTAGAGTGGTTCTATCAACACTGTCTCCAGTGAACTGTTTGATTTATACTGCCAAGTCTCTAGCCAGAAGTTATCCTTTATCTGAATACTCAAATCTGGATTACACTTTCAAAACTATTAAATGTGTTAACTGTACCACTAATATAAATCTTGATCACCATCTACACAGCTTTGGATTCGTATCCTCTCCTCAGACCTGTTTAGAAGCAGGCTTCTCATTTGGCTGAAGTAGAGAGAGGGTGGCCTCCCTTTGGTCAGGAGAGAGCCTCAGACAGCCTGGCAGTGGATCGCTTATCCTCCCCAGAGCCAACTTTAGTGCTGACCTGCAGCTATACCTTGTCTGTCACCAAGACGATCAGTAAAAAGATTTTCCCCATTTCTCTTGTTTTTAATCTGAAACTGGTGGTGGAAATAAAACCTGTGGACTTCGTCCTGCTTCCAGTCCTCATCTCCTGGGTCATTTTCCCTGCCAAAACACCTTGACAGGACAGGAACCAGCAGATGAACTCTTAGCCATATCCTTTTCGTAGCAACCTCCTTCCATCAGGAGATCTGTGGCTACTGAAATCTCATGATTATTTCACATAATTTTAAAGAGATTTCCAAACTAGCTGATAATATTTTTTTACCTCGTCTTTTAAAAATTATTTTCTACCATAAAAGGATTGCTTACTATATGAGAGGTTTACGTGCATCAGTACATATATCTAAGTAATATATTCAATAATATATCCTATTTTCATGTAATATAAAAGAGAAATGAAATATCTTTTACACAATCCTATTGGCTTTAAACATGTACATTTAGCTCATGTTTTGTGAGGGTTTTCAAATTGGCAGTGATAAGTAGCAATATCACCACTCCAAGCTCTATGTAATCCTATCAAGCATTTTTGCTTTAGCCCTGCGTTCAGCAGATGAAGGGTTAACAGTGCAGTTGTAACCTTGAGGGAGAATGAAGCTAGTCACTCTCAATATACTTCCCTATTGGCTGTTCCAACCCCATAGTCTTCAAGCCTCAACATTATTTTGAGAACGAAGAGCCCAGACTTGAGTATTCTCTGCTTTCAGTTAGCCTCTGATCAACATTACCTTTACGATGTGGTTTTCTTTTCTTCCTGCTTCACACACACACACACACACACACACACACACACACACACACACACACAGTGCCCATCTTTTCTACACAGGGACTGCTCTACCTGTGCTTAATTCCATTTTCTTACTTTCCCAAGGATTTGTACCATCAATTATCTGCTCTTGTCCTCACCATGGACAGACTGCCTTTAATGACATGTGGATGTAGTTGGGGAAAAATTATTTCATGTGTTCCTACCACATTTCTCCAGATACACTGCTTCTATTTCTCTTTGTCTTACTGCTTATATTATTAAATCCTAAACTGTTTGACTTTCTACTCAAGCCCTTTGGAATCTGTGCCTTAATATCTCCACTCACAGCTCCCTAATTACTTACAGTCTGTCCTTGTGCTTACCAAGACAAGTGTCATAATTTCCTCCCTCCAACTTTTGCTTAATGTCAATTGTCCCGCCTAGAATATTCCCTTGCAATTTTCGATTTATACAAATATTATCTGTCTTTTAATATTTGATCTTGATTCTCACATCTTCATTAAGACCCTCACAGAGTTTCAATACGTAATTGTATCCATCTACTTAAGCCATTATATTGGAAACTATGTACTTAATTATGTCATTTTTGTTTGCTGTGAATTGTTCTGTTGTGAAACTTTCATGTTTGAAAATCAAGAAGTGCAAAAGTATACGTAAAACTCATACTTTCCCAAATCTGTCCTTCAATCAAGTAGGTTCCCTTCAAGAAGCAACCAATATTATCCATATCTTGTATATTTTTTCAGAGATATTTTGTTAGAAGCAAATAAAAGATTTTTTAATATATTTAGTATTTTGTACCAAATATGCTATGCATTTATCTTTTCTAACAATACCTTACATTTTATGCACTTCTATAGCCTTTTCTTGTTTGTGGGCACTGTGCCTTGTTTTCCTTACAGAAATATTTCACACAAATATCTGTTGATTAATTGTTGGATTTTTTCTTTCAGCACAGACTATTCCATGCTAAGACTCAGTCTCCACCACAATCCTCCTCAATTAAGAAGGGCAAAAAACGTAAGCAATAGGTTTTTCCAAACACTTCCTCCCCATACGTAGCCATTAAAGGGAAATTAAGGCATGACTAATTACATATGCAGATGTTCATTGTTCTACTGCAATAGTTTAATATGTTCCAGATACAAGCACACTTTACCATGTTTCCTTTGGTTCTGATACATATGTTGATACAAAGATTAACAAAATCACTGATTTGTAATGGATGATTCTGTTTCATTTTAGAAATCTTCCATTCCTGCAGCATTCCAAGTTCACTGAAAGTATGTTTGCTTTGAAAATTTTTTTCATAATTGCGTCCATCTACATTTCACTTTAGACATATTAGGAATGACATGACAGCCCACCCACCCTGTTACTGCTTCCAAAATATCCTATGGTTTCATATAGTTATCTCAAATGTATATATCAAGCCAAAATGATTAGGTTATGAGATAATTTTTATATTAAAATAATATATGAAATCAAACCTTGGAAGTAAAATATCATTCTTAGTTAAATACTGTGCCTAGTAATTCTAATTTAAAATGTTATACAATACATAATAATGTTGTTGTATGGAATCCAATGTTCATTTGGTTAATAGAGAACCAACCCAGGTAAGTTACAGTCCCTCAAACTCCATTAATTAAAGAGACTTTAACTATCACACTGGCTGCTTTTCATGGCTCATACTAACTGATTAGATACTACCTATTGTCTTTACTTCACACTATATAAAGTAGAACTTTAATGTATCCCTTATACATGCTTTTTGAATTAGAATTTTTGAATTTTTTTCTGATCAATTTTATATTGCCTAAGGTTTAAATATTAATTACAATGGCCCAATTTTTCATGGGAATAATATATATTCCTAGAAAATTTAAGTTCTAAAACAGTATTTTACATTACTTTTATCTATACCAGCATTTATTCTTTTAGTTTTTTTCCAGAATCCAGTGAAAAATATCAGTACTTTGGGCTCAGAATTTTAGTAGCACATTAAATCACCAGGATTATAACGTAACTCCAGTTTGTTATTTTTCTTAATGGCTGTTTAGTGCCCAACTAAACACACACTCAAAAATTTCTTAAGTTTACCTTATTTTGATGGGTCTTTTATGAGAGTCTCATAAATATAAAACTTCATAAATTACAAATTATTCATATATGAGTGAGATTTAACTGTAATCAGTAATCTTGAATTAACAATTTAGTTTTTAATTTTCAATTTTGATAAATTTTTATTGGATTTTATTGGGTATATAGTATTACAAGTGGATTAAATTGCTACTAAAAAAGACAATGAGTAACACTTACCAGCTAGATATATTGTTCAAGTGAGATATTAAAATGCTTTGAGGTTGGTAAGAAACACTTAGTTTTGATTTGCATGATATATAGTTGGGGAAGAGAGTGTCCCTAAAAAATTACTCTGGTTTTGAAAGAGTAGCTTACTTAGAAGTAGAATAGCCAAAGAGACAGAGTTAATATTTGTCAAATTTTCAGAAAGTAATTAAGGAAGCAGAGATTTTCCTCTCTCACTTGCTGTTTCTGGATTACATAGAGATTATGATGAGAGATAAGAAAAATGATAGAGTAGCTTGAAAAACCCATGAAATTTTCAACCAAGACAATTATTTTTTCTCCATAGATTAATAAACTTTTATTGTCTTCATTTTATACTTTATTGATTAGAGTTTGAATTTGATTTCTACACCTTAACAAAAATATAGAGATGCTTATTCTACAAAAGATGTGTTCCCTTTTGCTAATCTTCTCTATCCTCAATTCCTTTGATTGGGTGCCATCTGGCCTGTTGCCTTTGATTTTTATGAATAAAGTCCTCAATTATTTCTGCAGCTGTTATCTTGGCAGCCTGATCTGTTTCAAATGGGGATAACAGGGGGAAATAGGGAAATATCTCCACAACTTTCACAGCATTTCATTCCTGTGGCTCTCTTCCCAGACCTCTCATTGTAGTTGCCCAGCATACATTATTCAACACAGATGGGGACATTACTAGACCTGAGTTCAAGGAAGACATAAAATTGAACTCTTTTCAGAGATCATTGTTAGTAAATATATTGATGAACCTATGAATACAGGAATCTATTAATTGTATACATTTTTACATATATATGTGATTGTGGTCATGGTCACTGATCATGGTCACTGATAATTCTTCTAAGTACACAATTTACCTCTAGCGCTAACTAGTTATTGCTTATGTTTACAGTGATGGTGATATCTTCCATACTGACCTCATGCAAAATGATAATTTTGAAATTGTATTCCTAGGAACCCAAGTGAAAGAAGTGAAAGAGATGCGGGTGATCGTTATTGGCCTAGTTTTAAAAGTTATAGGTCCATTTCCTTCCTTTCAATTGGGAGAGTTCATTTTAATTGATTTAATTTATCTGACTTTAAAGTATTTTTCTTTTGAGATGGGGTCTCACTGTGTTGTTCAGGCTGGTCTCAAATCTCTGGGCTCAAGTGATCCTCCCATCTGAGCCTCCTGAGTAGCTGGAAGTAGGGTTTCCATGTCCAGCTTATTAAAATTCCATTTAAAGAAAGTCTTTTACTACTAATTTAGAGAATAACTGAATTTATTAACTAATGGAAGTAGCTTCAGGTCAGTTTGGTCAATAGAAGACAAAATACTATTAGAGCTAAAAGGGCCTTTACAAGCAATTCTTTATAAGCAATTTCTCTTCCTGCAGCAAAATTGTCTAAAATTTTCACTTCCCCCACCTTTTTATAAGCCTTGAAAACATCAGTTTTAGGGGAGCTATAACAGGTTGGACCAGAGAACACAGTAAACCATCTATCAGCACCTTTGTTAGAAGACGAGTGCCATTGACTCTTAGAACCTAGTGGGGGCCTGAAGAAAACCTATTTTAAAGTGGGGAGAGGGGGAAAAATGTTTCCTAGGTCATCAGGGAACTGTAAGGTACTCTGGTGCAAAAGAGTGAAGAGAAGGGTTGATTGGAGAAGAAAAGCAATTTAACAATGAACAGTGAACAGTGGAGGGCAGAGATAAGAAACTCAGCCTCTAACAGTTGAGTCTATAGGCTAGAGAGTGAAGGGCAGATGCCTAATAATGACATGGAATGGACAGAGTGAGCAGTTTTCACACTTTGGTCAACAGAGCTCCTACTTCCAAACCAACAAAATCTCTTTTTTTTTTTGATATGCGCATTCCAGCTTTCTGATAATGTCAATTATAAGCATTTTAACGATATCTTACTCTAAAAGTCTTTTGTTGTCACCAATATCAGTAATAATATTTAACTTCAATTCATCCTGAGTCCCTTTCAGGAAGCAAAGTCCTCAAATTTCTGCACAAATTTATTATACACATTGACGTTCAGTGCCTCTATTTTTGCACAAAAAGTTACTGTAGAATGCAATGATATAATCCTATTGTTATATTCTCTTTACAACGAAGAATGGGAAGATGTTTTGACTTCCATAATTTGTTAAATGAAAGGAAAATGTCTATTGTATTAGTCTTTGTATTTTATTAAAGTGAGAAGCAAGATTGAGTTGTCTAGAACTCACTATGTTCAAATGGTTTCATATCCTCCAGTCTGCCCTGGAGGAAGTTGCCATGAAGTATTTCTCTGTAGTTTCATCCTTCCGATTGGAGAGTGATTCCTGATTAATTTTAAAGCCAAGTTCGCAGGCAGCTTAACCTTTACAAAGAAAATAAGACTCTGTTTTTTACTACGATGAAAATGGGAGCTTAAAGAGCCAACACAAGGGATATAGCTCAGTGGTATAATCCCCTGCAGGGCGAGCCCACGGTCCTGAGTTTGACTCCCAGTATCAAAAAAAGAAAAAAAGCGACATAGCCCATTAAGGAAATAAACCCAGCACTCTACCTCATGTTTTCCTACCGACTGTCTCCGTATTTGTATAGGATGGCTTTCAGATAGGATGGCTTTCAGATGTGCATAGTAACACTCATCTAACCATTTACCCAGTATCCTTGACAGGTTAGTTTGACATGCATTTTCCTTTGTTGGAAGGCTGAACAATCTCGGGCTCATCGGAGAGATATCCATGATGCCATTTGTGGCCGAAGAATACGGCCGAGTGCTGTTTTGGCACCAGCCCTAACCCTGGACGTCACGCGCATTGGCGCTCACAGCATCCTTCCCGTGGCGCTGTCTAGCGCAGGAACAGCTCTACCTTCCCAGGGAGGGGGCCTCGCTTAGGTCCACCCGTAGGGAAGAAGCCCCTGCAAGCGCTCACACCTTTCAAGATTCACAGCGCTTCCCAGAATGCAGCATCAACGCCTCGCTGAGTTTTCTGTTCCTTTGATGATCAAACAAATCGGGGCCCATCTCCTCACGATTGCCTCCAGTTCTCCGTGCAGTTTCTCCTCGTTCCCGGGAGGAGGCGACGTCCGAGGCCACTCACTCCCTGCGTTTCCCAGTTCGACCCTGGGCCTGGTCTTGGTGAAGACACCCAGGGTCTCCGCGGCCTTTTCCTGCGCTTTGTGTTCTTTTTTTCTAAACTCTATACAAATTGTTTTCTTCTTCCTTTGATTGATTAAACGACCAGGATTTTTTCTTTCTGTTTCTGTTATCAGTCACGCACACAATCAACGCTAAAAAAAAAAAAACCTCGTCAACATTTTTGTGTTCTTATTTATTTATATTTCTGATGAGGCAGGTTCAAATCAAACAATAAACTAAGAGAAAATAGACAGCTTGTGACTGGCTTCTCGCTATTGTTTTTGATTTGCGTTTGTCTTTGTGGGTCATTTTTTAAATTCTCTCCTTCATGAAGGGGTAATAAAATCAGTATCTTTGTGCTTAGCTCCGGCGAAAGCAGAAGCAGAGGCCAAAGCAAAACCACTCATTCTTGCAGGCTTCCCTGCTCCCATTTCTTCTCAGGCTTCCAGGAGAGCAAGGCAGAGGGGGAGAGGGAGAGGGAAAGGGGGAAGCAGAGCGGGAGGGAGATGAGAGAGGCAGAGACAGAGATAGGGGACTTGTCTTGCAGCAAAGACTGGGGAAGCACAGTCATTCAGAAGCTGCTACACCTTCTGTCTTCACCAAGCAACTCCTACTCCTCCAGATTAGCGGACAAGGACTGGAAAGGGCAGGGACAAGATTTAACCTCAAGTGCTGATGCAGGGAGGAAATCCCCTCTCAGTGAGGGACACAACCTACTTTTTTTTTTTTTTTTGACTTAGTTACTGAAGAGTTACTGGGTTAAGATGCCTTAGAGAACCCTAACAATATTGAATTGATGATTTCAGGGATTGAAAAATGACCACCACTACTTGACAGTGACAAGAAGTGCCCTTCTCCCTATACCCTTACAGGGGAAAATGGGCTGTGAGGAGAAACAGAGAGGAAGCTTTTGTTATTTGCTAATAAGCATATCAGTTTCACTGTGGAAAGGTGGGGAAGAAGAGGGTAGTGTGATTTCAACAGCACAAAGCTCTTAGGTGATGGTCCTAGTCAGGTGGCTGAGATTGTGTCTTATGTTTCTATCAAAAATCACATCAAAGTACTGGCCTGAAAGGAGTCCTGATGGCTGCCTGATCCTTCCCGCTGGAAAACAAGCTCTAGAAGATGCACGTGTGTTTACCATTGTATCCCAATGCCTAAAACAGTAGGCATTGAATAAGTATTTGTAAATGGAATGATAGATTGGAAGAGCCCCTTGCCCAGTGAAAAATGGGATTTATCAACCAAGCTTAATTAAACAAGAATTGACAGTGATTAAAGTGCTCTCTTTTACAGTTTTGGGAAGAACTGTCCACCTAGGAAAATAAATACCGACCCAACAAAATCTTCACCTACTTTTTACAGCAAAAGAATAAAAAATAAAACGCTGAAATCATACACAGTTGGGTGGATCAGGGACGCAGAGGGTTTTTCTAACAATATTTCCCTAGGCTCTTGGAGAGAAGAGGTCCTGAAACAGAGATCAGCTGGCAGGTTGCATAAAAAATGTCTAAAATTCAATTTATAAAATCAAGACTACAGAACTTTCGAACCACTAAGCACAAGAGCTATCTCCATTCAAAACCCAGCGGAACTGTCACGTGGAAATGGTTCTGTTAGGAGAGAAAATTAGTCACCTGGGACCCTGTAGTTTCCGTTCCCTTTGAGAGACAGTGCTCACAGAAAGGGAAGGCCTTTTGGGACTAACACCTGCGTCCTCCGTGTGGCTCGAAGACCTGCAGCACCGCGGTGGGCTCCCAGCCCTGCCGGGCCCCAGCCGCCCTTCACACGCCCTGGCCCCCGGCTACTGACAGAGGCCACGTGCAGCCGCCGTCGTGTGTATAAAAGAGCCGCTCCCTCCCGGGCGTCGGTTTCCTCTGTTCTTGGAATGCTTTTGGCAGATCCTCGGCGTTTTCCGGGTCTCTGGGGAGTTTGCACACACATTTTGTTTCTTTACTTCAGCCAGGATTCTGAAGTGTTAACTAGACGGGTTGCTCTCCGCTACCCATCCCGCCTCCCCGCGAAAAGGTCTTCCAAGAGCGCGCTGCAGTAGAGGTCAGGAAGCCTCAGTTTCAGAGCAAGGAGAATCCTCTCAGCCCCGGTTGTGTGCTGCCGCCGCCGAAGCCTGAAGACCTGGACCGAATTCGGAGCAGCAGCCCCACCAGCCTGTCACCGGGAGCGCCCTGTCCTTCCGGGGCATCAGTGTCTGAGGGCAGCGAGCCAAGCTCTTGGGTCACCTGGTCGTGCATCCAGACTCCAAGAAGAGCAATTTTGGGATCCATCCCTTGGGGCAGTGGAGAGAGGAGCGGGTGGGAAAGAGCCCCAGATGATAAGGGGGAGGGGGGAGAAGTGTATGAAAAGTGGGGAATGCCCTCGGCTGACTTTGGATTAAGTGGGCATTGATCTAGCGCAGATAGCGCTGGGAGGTTTCGCACCCCGCCTCTTTCACCCATGTGGCTGGCGCGCATAGATCCTGGGGCTGGTTACGGGTGTTAAACTGGTCCGCGGGTGGGGCAGTTCATTAGGCAAGAAATGGATTAGTTGTTTATTATCTATAAACATTCCAGCCACAGCAACCTGTCATAAAACCGCGGAAGGGCCTATAAAATACAGCAGCAGCGAAGCCTCCAAGCCGCAGAAGACTTGGCAACGGTGCTGGGTGACAAAGTGTCCTTTAGAGAAGGAGAGGAGGCCTGGGGAGGCAGCGGTACGAAAGTGGGGCATCAGGAAGAGATTTCCCGACTAGGAATTGTGCTTTCCCTAAATTGGACAGTGCAGGGGAAACGTCAGGGTAAGCAGAAAGGGGGCGCAGAAAGAACCAAAGAGGATTGGAGGACCACGTGGGACCCTTATGGGAAGGATGCTACCAATAAAAGCTGTTGATTAAATGAGATCAATTTAGTCCCCGGTTTCTTGGTGAAATATTGAATCACCGTGAAAGCAGCCTAATAATATAAATGAATGAAAAGTTTAAAACCGGCATCTTTATGAAGACGGAAATTCACTTTTGAGTTCGACTTTTTAAATTTTTCGTTTGGAATAAAATGTTTTCTAATCAGAGTTAGCCTCAAATAAATATGAAGGTAAAAGGTTTTTAAAAAATCAAATATCTATTTGGGGGGACGTATTTCTTAAAACAAGATTTAAACTCTTGCATATTAGAAACGATGATGTAATATTAATGCTGCTTTCTAAATAACCGATAGTATTTTTCACTTGAATTCAGAATCTATTACTCTGCAATCAAGCTATTGGTAGATTTCTTAGTGCAATTTAATAAATATGTATCTGTTTAAATTTTATTAAGAATAACAGTTTTAGAAAGCTAACAGTTTTAGAAAGCAAGGATATACATATATTAGAGGTTTCTTGTCGCTCAGATTTTAAAAACATGTTGATTTAAATTGAATAGTCCAAAGGGAACAAATTCATGAGTAAAAACTTGATAAATTATTTTAAAATCCTTTTTATATAACTTCTTAGATGTCGCTAAAGGGCATTACCAGCACAACAGAAGTCCCCTTCTGCAATAGAATTTTTTATAAATCAAATTTTTAGATTCTCACTTTGGGAGACATTATATCTAAATAGCTGCTCCAGTGCTTGGGTTTCTTTTCAGTACCAGTATTTTGGATCGTTCCTCTGGGGTTATCTTCCTAAATATAAAAAGCATTTTAGCTTTGAGCATTTTGAAGGGGGAACAAAAAACAGCCTCCACATCCTCACCCCCTTCCCCCAGCTTTTCTTATTCCATGCTGAGAGACATAACAAACAAACGATTACATGTTGGAAAACACATCTGAAAACAGAAAGGTCACGTTACTACCGAGTCCTGGGGAACATTAATCTGGTGTTTGGAAAACAGTTGACAGTTGAAGGTTGGATTTTCTCTTTTCTACTCAGAGAATGGGGGAGGAGGGTGGGAGGAGGGGAAGAGAACAGGGAGAGAGGGCAGTGGAGACAGAGATCTTTTGAAAGAGGTAAAAGGCAAGGGACAATCTGGTGACTTTTCACTTCAGAAACGAAGGCTATCTACTTTTTATCCTAGATTTAACACACACACACACACACACACACACACACAGGAAACTATAGGAACTAATAGTTATAGGAACTGAAAGGGCTGTGTTTGCCTTGACTCCAAATGTGTAGTGTTTGTCTTGTCCTAAAATAATTAATGTGAATAGTGAGATATAATCACAATAATGAGGGCACAGTTTGATGGAGAAAAACCAGCCCCTTTTCTAATAGCTCAGGAGAAGGTGAAAGTTGATTGCCAGGCCATTTTCCTGCTGCAGCATTGCTTTAAATCCTATGCCACATCCCTCCAAGTCCTGGGCTCCGCACCGAATTCCTCTCCCTGACTCCGTTGGTTGCAGGTAACCCACGCCCAGCGGCTGGGCGTCTAAAACCTGATATGTGATTCTTCTTATCTCATTCTGTAAGGTAGAATGAGAGGGGCTGTGAAGTGCATTCCTGGGGCCAGGACTGGAGATAGACTGCAATTACACTGATGAACTGCACTGACGGCACTACCGAATGCTTCTTTACCCGCAGGCTCAGGCCTCCTATCTCTAAAACCGAATGAATTTTCCAGGCGGGAAGACAGAAGGGGCCAGGAAGCAAGAGAAGGAATCTAGGTTTAGGGTTTAACTGTTTTGCCAAAGCTTCGTGTAACCTTGAGCTTGTCACTTTAACCTTGAGGGACCCAGGTTACCCCTCCACACACACACACACACACACACACACACACACACACACGAGCCTGGAGGATGAGCTCTTGCATTCTCTGACTGCGGGACAAAAATTAAGCCTTGAAGAACAGATGCTGTGGGTTGCTGGAGCTTTTCCTGCACACCGCTTTCCGAGAGTCTGTTAAAGTGCCAGCGTGAGTATGGAGCTGTCTAGGAGACGCAGCTGGACAAATTCCAGGCAAGCAGTCGGGGCTGGGAAATCCCCTAAGTCTATATGCCTAGGACTGTGCGGTCGCGGAGAGTGGGACAGCCCCCTGGCCGGTTCGCGGAGGTTCGCGGTTCATGCGCTTGTGACACCAGGCGACCGACCGAGCCTACACCAGGGTTGCCAAGCTGCGCTGGAAACTGCGCCGGAGTCAGCGTTCGTCCGCGCCCAGCAGGCCCCCAGCAGCGAGGGCCGAGCGCAGGTCCTGCGCCGCGGACCCCGCAGAGCCCGAGGCAGGCGGCCGGAGCGACCTCTCAGCGGCGGCCAGAGCTGCCCGGCTGGGCGAGGGAGGAGGCACAGGCCGTTTGCCCCGGGGAAGAATTACCCGGATCATTTGTTTCGAAACACGAACTCCTCCAGAACGCTGCAGCGCCAGGCAAATCGCCAAACTGCGCTCACTTTGGAGAAGCCGGACCGTTTCTCTGCGGTTGCAAAATATTTTTAAAAAAGAAACAACAGACGCCGAAACGCAGCTCCGGGCTTGCGCAGTTCCAGCTGCCTCGCACGCGCTGCCCGGGGCGGCGCCGACTCTGCCTCGCGGGCCACAGCACGCGTGGGCCAGGGCGGCCAGACGGACACCTCCCCGAGCGGGGTCACAGCGCACCGCTAGGAGGTGGAAGCCGAGCTCAGGGTTCGGGTTCCTTCCCCGTCTCCTTTGAGGAACCATCTCTCAACAAAATGCAAGACCCGGAAAAGTTGCAAAGAATTAAATGTGTCTGGCGCCCAGGGCTGGGAAAGCTTCTCCCTGGAGAGGAACGGAGGGTGCTGTCTGTCTTTTCAGTTCAAGACCGTGTGTCAGCTTTGCCATCCAGGACCCCGCAGTCTACTTTCCCAGCCAACTTCGCTGCGGAAAGCGCGGAGGCGGCCTTGGGACAGGACGGGACTGAAGGCGCCCTCAGTCTACCAGCAGCTCGCAGCGTTAACTCCCCAAACCCCTCCGCACTCCCAGCCCGCGAAACTGAGGTGCAGCAAACGCAGCTGGAGTCCGAAGGCACCGCAGGGAATTGGCAAGACGGAGACGAAGGGTGCAGAGCAAGGCCTTGAGTGCGCCAGAATCCTGCTTCCCTTTTACATCGCCTCCTGCCTCAGACACCTGGAGGGAGAGGAAGTGCGCCGGGGAAGTGGTCCCCAAGCCCCAGGCCACTGATCCGCTAGGCTGTCGTGACAGTCGAAGAAGATACTAATGAGAAAATACATCGGTGGTCAGGAGCAGCAAAGCTCCAACGGAGACCACTGTCCCTTACTCATACATATTACTGTTAAAGACTAAGTGATTTTTATTGTTTGGAACCTAGGACTCTATACTTTAGATATTGAGATGGGGGTG
>RJWM01019367.1:6912-24412 GCA_004363535.1 Dasyprocta punctata
AAAAAAAAAAAAAAAAAAAAAAAAAAAAAAAAAAAAAAAAAAAAAAAAAAAAAAAAAAAAAAAAAAAAAAAAAAAAAAAACCTACACAGCAAAACCAGTCTGAAAAAAAAATAAATAAATAAAATAAAAATAGATAAATCTGGGCATGGTGATGCATGCCTTTTGAGGGCAGTCTTGGCTACATACTGAGTTCAAGGCCAGCCTTAACTGAGTAGCGAGACCCTGACTAAACAACCAGAAAAAATCAATAAATAAAATAAAATAGCAGGCCAAGGATGTAGCTGAACGGCACAAGTGCCTGCCTGGCAAGCGCAAGGTCCTGAATTTGATTCCTGGTACCAAAAAAGAAAAAATAAGATGGTAAAGATTTTTTTCCTTCCCTTTCTACTTGTATCTTCTACATCTTATTTTAATACATGTATCATTTGATAGAACTTTCTCCTCTTACTATTTTAAAATTCTGTGGTTAACCAGGCGTGATGGCGCACACCTTTAATCCCAGCACTCAGGAGGCTGAGGTAGGAGAAGCATTGTGAGTTTGAGCCCGTCTTGGGCTACAACGCGAGTACAAAGCCAGCCTGAGCTACATAGTGTGACCCTGCCTCAAAAAACAACCAGGGCTGGGAGTTTGGCTCAGTGGCTTAAGCATCTGCCCTGGCAGGTGTGAGGTTGTGAGTTCAATCCCCAGTGCCGCAAAAAAAAAAAAAAAAAAAAAGCAACTCTGTGGTTATAGCTAGGCATGGCAGTGTATACCTGTAATTCCAGCACTCAGGAGGCTGAGTCAGGAAGATCACTAAAAGTATGAGGCCAGCCTGGGGTATACAGCAAGATCCTATCTCAAAAATCCAAAACTCTACAGTTATTTTGCTAAGTACATGATTCTCTCTCATCTCTTTTCAACAAAAATCTGTCTTTTTAAGTACCTTATTCTTCCCTTCTAGTGGTAGGCAGCTTTGAAAGTCCAACTTTCCTAGAGAGCAGAGGCTCTACAGGAAAAGGAGTAACCAATTCCAGTGAATGTCCACAACCACAGACAGAATTACACCACACTGACCAACACCAAAGGAAGGGAGAAAATATGCCTCAGTCCCCTGCCCACACCAACAGTCACCTTCTCTGTCAAAGGTCACAATAAGAATATAAAATATTTAGGGTCGAGGATATAGCTCAGCAAAGCGCCTACCTGGCAAGTGCAAGGTCCTAAGTTCCATTCCCAATACCCACAAAAAGAAAAAAAAATATGAAATGTTTGAGTACACTCAGGAGAAAAGTTTCAAAGGTATAAAATAAATTCCAGCCAGGCATGGTGGCACAGGCCTGTAATCCCAGCACTCAGGAGTCTGAGGCAGGAGGAGCGCAGCAAACCAGCCTGAGCCACATAATGAGCTCAAGGCCAGCTTGAACTACACAGCCAGATCCTGTCTCCAAAAAATCAAAAAAATTAATTATAAAAATAAAATTAATCTAATGCTTAGACTGATTTACTGGCCTGGGAATTAAACCCAGAACCCTGGCACTGAACTACAACCTTGGTCCTTTTGAAATTTCTTTATTTTGGGAAAGGGTCTCAGTAAGTCACACAGGCTGGGCTCAAACTTATAATCCTCCTATTTCGGCCTTCCATAGTGTTGCTGGGTTTTGGGTTTCTGGAGTCTTCTTCTAAGGGCCTTTCCAGGTTGTTTTTCTGCCCTGAATAAAGAAGTGGTCAAGAAAGCACAAAAGGTAACTAAGTTTTACATTTATTAAAGGTAGGATAAAAACATGCTCTGCAGGGTGAGTGCAGGCCAATCAAAAATAGGAAAAGAATTACACTCTACAGGTGAGAGCAGAACATTGTGAAAACAGTGCAGTAGCCAAGAGCTCAAAAGTGGCCAAATTTTATATCTCCCACTCTTCAGGGGAGTCTAGGCCACCCTATCCAAAACCTGTTTGTAATCATATTATTTCATTAGTGTGACAAAATGAAACAAAATACATATGTGTATGTGTATGTATATGTACATAAAAAAATAGTTAAGATAGTTTATACTACTGATTTCTCTGAGTTCGCTGAAGAGAAAGATTTGTACTGGTATTGTTCAGACAAATGAAGGCAGATGTCTGGTGCTCTGGGTGAATGATTTGGGGATGACAATGCACAATGTATGTACCATTGTTACCCCCTGATTTATGTACTTTAAATTTTTGTTGTTTTTTTCTTCTTCTTCTTTTTTTTTTTTTATCTATGAATAAAATGAATTTGAAAAAAAAATGATACCAAAAAAAAAATCCTGTTTGTGCTTGGGGGCAGGGGGAGTGTGCACTCATGGAATCCCAGTATTTGGGAGGATGAGGCACAAGGACTGCTCAAGGCCAGCCTGAACTACATAGTGGGATCCTGTCTCAAAAGAAAAGAAAAGAAAAGAAAAGAAAAGAAAAGAAAAGAAAAGAAAAGAAAAGCCTGCCTAAATTCTCATAAGAAGAATTAGAAACACCATTCTCTGGTTCCAAGTGCAGGGTTTTGGGAAATGTTCTGTGAACGTGTCCCCTGGAACTGGCCAGGTCACACCCACTTCCCAACCAGTTTGCCATGTCCTAATCTCCTGCCCCAATGGCGCTGGGATTATAGGTGTGCACCATCAAACCCAGCTAATTCCAAACTCTGCATTTTAGACAGGAATATTTTTAGAGAAAATAAGATAAAAGCCAGACGTGGTGGTGCACGCCTTTAATCCCAGCATTTGGGAGGGTGAGGTAGGAGGATCGTTGTGAGTTCGAGGCCCGCTTGGGCTACAACTTGAGCACAAGGCCAACATGAGCTACATAGTGCGACCCTGCCTCAAAAAACCAGGGCCGGGAGTTCGGCTCAATGACTTAAGCACCGGTCTAGCAGGTGCGAGGTTGTGAGTTCAACCCCCAGTGCTGCCAAAAAAAAAAAAAAAAAAAAAAAAAAAAAAAAAAAAAAAAAAAAAAAAAAAGAAAGAAAAGAAAAAGAAAGAAAAGAAAGTAAGATAAACCCAACACTCCCTGGGTCCAATCCCAATTTCAATCAGTCATCCAATGGGCTACAGCTGTAGCTCAGGGATACAGTCTTTGCCTACCATGCTTGCACCCTGCGTTCAATCCACAGTACCACAAAAGGAAAAAGATTAAGAAAAAATTAGCTTAAGAAGGTGCCAGTGAGAAGCAAAGCCTCAACACTATTAAATGTACCTCATGACACACAAGATAAAGACATTCAGCAGGAAATGATTTTTCAAAAAACATTTGAAGCTGGGCGTGGTAGCGCACGCCTTTAATCCCAGCACTCGGGAGGCTGAGGGAGGCGGAGCGTTGTGAGTTCAAGGCCCGCTTGGGCTACAACGCAGCGCAAGGCCGGCCTGAGCTACATAGTGCGACCCTGCCTCAAAAAAACCCAGGGCCGGGAGTTTGGCTCAGTGGCTTAAGCGCCTGCCCTGGCAGGCGCTAGGCTGTGAGTTCAATCCCCGGAGCCGCAAAAAAAAAAAAACATTTGAAGCAGGGCTTGGGATTTAGCTCAGTGGCACAAGTGCCTGCTTGGTGAGGGCGAGGTCATGAGTTTGAACCCTGGTACCAAAAAAAAAAAATTTGAAGCAGGCACACACCTATAATCCCAGCATTTGGGAGGGTGAGGTAGGAGGATCGTTGTGAGTTCAAGACCAACCTGGGCTACAAAGTGAGCTCAGGCCAACCTGAACTGCTTAGCAGAGACCCTGTCTCAAAAAGATCCAAAAAACAAAAACAAAAAAAAATTGTGAAGGAGGTTGCAGCTATAACTCAGCAGCACAGCGCCTGCCTGGCAAGTGTGAGGCCCTGAGTTCAATTCCCAGTACAAAAAAAAAAAAAAAAAAAAAAAAAAAAATACATTATGCGTGCACTTACAGCTGCTTTCAGCCTGAAAGACGGCAGGTCTGACGACCAGAAGCCCAGCCCCATCTCAGTCTCAGAAGTCACTGAAGCACTGCTGTGCCTGCCCAGAGACCAAGGAGGCACGTGATGCATGCATCAAGAAAGGTAAAGAGCACTGTGGACATCTAATTGAGGCCCACAAGGAGTACACGCAAGCCCTGGTATTTAAGATATGAACTGGTGGCCTGCTCTGGGAATGAATAATCCTTGAAGAATGAAGATTAAATAATTTGGGAAGTTCTTTAATGAGCTTTGATAAATGGATAAAGTAGTCATAAATTTATTTTAAAAAAGAAAACATTTGAAGCCAGTTGTGGTTGCACAAGCCTGTCATCTCAGCACATGGAAGGCTGAGGCAGGAGGATTAGCACAAATTCAAGACCAGGCACACAGTGAGCTAAAGGCTAGTCTGAATTTCACAGCGAGATCCTGCCTCTAAACAAATAAATAAATTCAACGGACTATCTGTCACTAAGTCCAGCTAATTCCAAAGTCCACTTTTTTTTTTTTTTTTTTTGAGAGACAGAGAAAGAGTGAGTCACTATGTACTGTGGTTTGGGATGGTCTTGAACTGGTCTCAAATTTGTGACAATCCTCCTATCTCAGCCTTCTAAATGCTGGGATGACAGATGTGTGTCACCATGCCCATACCCGATGTCACTTTTTTAAAATACAGATGGAAAAATATACAATAAAATAAAAAATACAAGTACAAATAGGACCTGGGTGTGGTGGCACATACCTGGAAATCCCTACACTTGGGAATGGGAGGAGGGGTGTTTTTGTTTTTGCAGTACTACAGACTGAACCCAGAGTCTCGCACTCAGTTACATCCCCAGTCTTTTTTACGAACCAAGGTCAAAAAAAAAAAAAAAAAGAAAGAAAGAAAGAAAGAACCAAGAGCTCCTGATGTTAAACTGCTCAGACTGTGCTGGAACTTATGATCCTCCAGTCTCAACCTCCCAGACTACTGGGATAACAGGCTTACACCACCATGCTTGGTACCTGGGAGCCTAAAGCCAAAGGACTGCAAGTTCGAGGCTAGCCTGGGCAATGTTGTGAGACCCTTTAAAAACAATGGCAAGGGGCCGGGAGTTTGGCTCAGCAGCTTAAGCACCTGTCTGGCAGGTACGAGGTTGTGAGTTCGATCCCCGGCGCTGCAAAAAATAGAATAAAATACAATAAAATAAAAAATAAAAACAATGGTAAAGCCAGGCGTGGTGGTGCATACCTGTAATCCCAGCACTCGGGAGGCTGAGGCAGGAGGATTGTTGTGAGTTCAAAACTAGTCTGGGCTACAAAGTGAGCTCAAGGTCAGCCTGAACTGCATAGTGAGACCCTGTCCCAAAAAGACAAAAAAAAAAAAAAAAAAAAAAAAAAAAAAAAAAAAAAAAAAAAAAAAAAAAGAAAGGCACAAACTGTTCCTATAAATAAATAGGACTGAGGGTGAAGCTCAATGGCAGAGCAGTTGCCTAGCATGTGCAAGGCCTAAGGTCTACTCTCAGCACTAAAACAACGAAATTTGTATATATATACACACACACACACACATCTATACACACCTCCAGACAGACACAGAATGGCTTCACCAACTTCAACACCCTCAGTTTATGGTCCTGTATTACTATGTCCCATCTATTTTTTCACTCTGGAATCAGAGTAAGACTAAGAAAATGCTTAGCTATCAAACCAAAGAAACAGAAAAATAGGAAACCCTTTTCATTAAAACTAAATTAAGCCCTCTGGCTGGTGTAATTTTGTGAACAACTCTAAATCCCTATTTATAGGAATTGCTATTGGAGCAGTATTACTGGCTAATGAACACAGTGAAGAGAAGGGAGTGAAGGGAAACAGTCAAAAGACAAAACAAGTTATATGACTCTAAGTAAAACTGCCTCCAAACCCAAAGGATGGACACATAAAGACTTATCATGAAACAGTCACATTAATTGCTGCCTTACTCAAAACCACTACCTCAGGGCTGGGGATTTAGCTCAGTGGCCTAAGTGCCTGCCTGGCATGCCCGAGGTTGTTAGGTTCAAGGTTGTAAGTTCGATCCCTGGTACAAAAAAAAAAAAAAAACACATCTCTTTACTCTAGGCCGGCAGGGTCAACACAAGAAAACCAAAGGAAAGGAATTTAAGGAACATCTCAGTAACAATGGCAAACAACAGAAACTGCTTTGAAGGAAGGAGAACACTGACTGCATAAAGAGGGGAAAAAGCCTTGACCAACACAGTGCATACTGAAGAACACCTGAATTAATTCCACTTCAAGCTCCCTTGAGGTTCAGTGTTCCCTCCTAAGTTCCCATCTAGGTCCCCTTTGATGTTCACATCTGAATTCCTTACTTTCTGATACTCTAGATGTCTCTAGCCCACAAGCAGTCACACTCTGCAACTGTCTGAGTCTAAATAGCATACTTAAAAAACACCCTGGAGCCAGGGATATAGCTCAATAGCATAATTGCCTGCCTGGCAAGCGCAAGGTCCTGAGTTTGATTCCTGGTACCAAAGGAAAAAAAAAAAACAAACCTATAAGGCCTTCAAAAAACACCCTGGATGGGGCGAGGTGTGGCAACCCACACTAGTAATCCCAGCACCTGGGAGGCTGAGGCGGGAGGATTGCTGCCAGCCTAGGCTACAAAGTGAGTTCAAGGCCAGCCTGATCTACATAGTGAAACCCTGCCTCAAAAAGACCAAAAAAAGGGCCGGGGATTTAGCTCAATGGCATAAGCACCTGCCTTGCAGATGTAAGGTTGTGAGTTCAATCCCCAGTACCAAAAAAAAACAAAAAAATTCACTCAAAAAGACCAAACACACACACACACACACACACACACACACACCCCTGGATGTTGACTCAATACTAACTTTCTAATTAAGCTTGGAAAAAATACCTAAGGGCTCACTCTATTTTTTTTGTTTTGTTTTGTTTTGTTTTGTTTTGTGGCACCGGGGATCGAACTCACAACCTCGCACCTGCCAGGGCAGGCGCTTAAGGCACTGAGCCAAACTCCCGGCCCTAGTTTTTTGAGGCAGGGTCGCACTATGTAGCTCAGGCCGGCCTTGAGCTCGCGTTGTAGCCCAAGCCGGCCTCGAACTCACAACGCTCCGCCTACCTCAGCCTCCCGAGTGCTGGGATTAAAGGCATGCGCCACCACGCCCAGCGCTCACTCTATTTTTGACCATTCATAAAGTGGGTCTGTTTCCACTTGTCATTCTACTAGACTGTGTACCTTCCATCAAGAAGGGTATGGGATACAGGCATGATAGCACATACCTATAATCCCAGCATTTTGGAAGGCTGAAGCATGGGAGCCTGGGCAACTGAGTGACTTACAGAGACCTTGTCTCAAAATAAGAGCTGGGGACTAGGGATGTAGCTTAATGTATGGGCTCAACTGGAGAGGGGCAAGTGTTGATAAAAAGATGGAAGAGGAGAAAAAGAAGAGGAAGGAAGAGATGGAAATAGAAGAGGAGAAGGAAGAGCTGGTGGAAAAAGGGCGAGGAAAGAGAAGAATAAGAAGGGAGAAAAAAGGAAAAAGAAAACAAAGAAGGAGAAAATGGAAGAGGACAGAGGAAGAGTAGGAGGAGAGGAGAGGAAGCAGAGGCAGTGGTGGAGCTGTGGGTACAAGTCAGGGGTAGAGCATTTGCTCAGAATGCATGAGGTCCTAGGTTTGTTCCCCAGGACAACACACACACACACACACACACACACACACACTCTCACAGGACAGTCCTAACTCAAGTATTCCTCTCGTGAACAAATGACTCACCCTCTTTTATTCTAAATCTCTCAAATTCTCACCAACACTTGTCCAGTGCTATCACATCTTCCTCTTTTGGCACCTCCTGTCCCTTCCACCTGACAGTAGGCTCCTAACATCTGCAGAACTCATGTGCCTCCAAAGAAGGCTCCACTTTATTGCTGATCACTGTCCTTCTTCAAGTCTACTGTCTCCTCGCTGAAGTCTCACCACTAGTGATCCATGAGCATACAATCCAATGCTTCCCTCATACCCACAAGGCTCAGTTCTTTAAATCAAGAGTTGATACCCTTCCAGCTGTACCCCCGAGACCTCTAAAGGCCCCCTATTCCTGCATAACTCCATGCTCCGCAATGTGGCATTCTGGCCTCAAATCAGCCTCCCCGAATACCCAACAAAGATGCCTAGTCTTCTCCCTCTTACCCTTTGCCTCTGCATACCTCTTTTGCTACCAGTGATAACCTCCCTGATAGCACTGTTTCACTAGTCAAACCACTAACTCCTCTGGAAGGTCCAGTTCAAATGCAGTCTTCCCCTAAAGTTTGCCCTCCTACTCTGTCCTCAAATCCAGGAGCCTTGGCCTGCTTCAACATGGTCCCCAGTATGGAGTCCAGAAAAGTTCTGAGAAGCTCTGGTTTTTGAGAATGGCCCCTCACGCATGTCACCCCAAGATCTTTGTGGGACCTCTTACCACCTCTTCGTATCATCCTGTTTTATAACTTTCATTAGACACCTGGGCTTGGGAAGACCCAACTGAGGCTACCATTTGCAGTCCGATGGAACACAAATGCAGATAGGTATAATCAGTCAAATTTTTAACCTCAGCTGGATGTAGTTGCACACACCTGTAATCCCAGTACTCAGGAGGCTAAGACAGAAGAAGGAACACAAGTTTGAACCCAGCCCGGGCAACTCAGTGCCTTATCAGGACTCTGTCTCAAAATAAAAAACAGAAAAAGAACCAGGGATATAACTCAGTGTGAAGGTACAGGGTTCCATCCTCAATCCCTCCCCAAAACATGCTCAACCTGGATTCAAAACCTAGCTCTGCCACATGACCATTGTATGACCTTGAGTACATTCCTTCTTGTGTTACTCAACTTCCTCAGCCAGTAGAAAGGTCTCCCCTGCACATCAGAATAGTACAGAGCACAAACGAAAGGCCCTCAAGGGCAACTGATGGAGGTCCATCACCTCACTGAACTAGGAAGTGGGAACAGGAGCAAGAGGGGCTGCAACAACTGTGCGGTAAAGGACTAAAAATGCACTTATCCCCCTCATCAAGGGCAAACACGTATCGACTCCGAGGTTGAGACACCTTCTATGTCGAAAAGGACATACAATGCTTCAGGGTGAAGTAGAAGATAAGTTGTCAACAATCAAATATCAGGTCTCTTCTTTCCTAGACATGGACTACAGTCTAATTAGGTGCCAGAGTCCCTCCCAACCCCACCATTTTCGATGCCTAACAAACATCAGCAAATTCATGAGCCACCACATGCAGCAGTCAAAAGAGGTTGGAGTTTTGTTGTTGTTTTGGAGGGTGTTTGGGGGGATGGAAAGCAGGGCCTTGCACATGTTAGGCCAGCACTCTACCAATGACCTCCAACCCTAAAAGAGGTCAGAAAAGGTGGTTAAACGCTATCAGGCTTAGGCTTCCTGCTCACATTCCTGAATGCAGGCTCCTCCCTTTCCACTATCTTTCCAGTCTCTCTTCTCAGAGGGCTCCTCCTCCCTCCTGGCCTTCCCCGGGTTGGAAGACTACGAAGGTTCTGACCCCATTCCCTCCTGCCACTCCCTAAGTGGTCACAGATAATATCTTTCTAAACACAGGTCTGGATTGTGCCACTGTGCTGATTAAAAGCATTCCCAGGCTCCTGTACCTCGAGTCTCAATTTGGAACTCCTGAGCACAAGGAAGGCCCAGAGCTCCCACCTGTCAAACTGGAGGACTCCCAGACACTATTTTAGGTGACCATGTACATGTGCCCACGTCCAGGCCTTGATGTCCCCCGGCTAACTCCTGCTGGCCTTGAAGGCCCCAGTTCAGGAATTCTCTCTTTGGGATATCATGTAAGCACATTTTGTGTACTACACAGTAGCTATTAATCATGGGTTCTCTGGTTCCCACTGCCTCCCCTCCAAATGAATTACTTAAGTTCAAACCAAACCCTTTTGTATAGATCTACAGAATTTGACAGGTAGTGAAGCTAAATATTTGCTAGATAATAAGTGCATTTGGCCGAATCAGTTTTTTAGAACAGCAAAGATTTGCCCTCTGCCTCTTTCAACAGAAGCATGTATCAACACAGACTTTCATGTTCCAAATAGATGTTTGTTGTCTATATAGCACTGCTAACCCTTACTTTACACAGTATCCCACAGGCCTTGAATGGGCTCACACTATGCATCTAACACCCTACTGAAATCTAGTTTCTGAAAGAAACAGCTACTCAACCTCCTTTAAGCATGCAGCTGTGAGCTTCAAGTCCAAAAAAAAAAGTTCAATTCTTCATATTCAAACTATGAATTTTTATTCCTCCAAAATGTGTTAAGGTCAAACGCTTTTTTAGATCAAGAACATTCCAAAATTATCTTGTCTCTGAACACGAAGCATAGCACAACATGATAAAATTACAATATCCCATCTATGTCACTTTACAAAACAACTGGAAGCACATTCAACTCTTTATCTAAACTTATATGCAATAAACACCACCTTCACTTCACGGAGCCTGGCTCCCTTGCCAGGAACTACTTCTGCTAGCTTATTTAGGGAAACAGCAGGCAGAACTCTTAAGTCAGAACTCTAAGACATAATGGTACTGTCCCAAACTCTTGCTAGACCAGTCAAAACTTCTCCATCATCACTATTAGAACTCATTCTAAAGTAACTCAATTTACAAATCTAAGCGCTTCACAAGTTGTAGAGATTAAAAGACGTATTTTAAACCATCAGTTGAGTTTGTAAAAATTAACTTGGAATTTATGGTAACAGGGTTGAGTCCAGACAGCATTTCCTCTGAGGACATTTTCCAAACATACTCGAGAGTGAACCTGGTCTTCCAAATACCAAGTATAAAGGTAGTTAAACAGGCTTCCAAAAAAGCTGTACTAGGAGAGACCCCAAACGCATGGAGCAGCTCAGAGCCAGAGGCGAGGGAGGCGCCCTTCTCAGCTCCGGCAGGGGCTAGACGACCCGGAGTGGGGATCCGGCCCGACTGGGCCGCAACCCCCATGGAAGCCTGGAGGCAGCCCGAAGGCCGCACCCGCCCGCGGCGCGGGCCAGGCTAAAACCGGGCCCACCACCGCTGCGCGAAGTCAGGGCCTTGCCGCGGAGCACTCGGAACCTCAGCCCGCGGGACTCACAGCAGGGGGCGGCTTCGCCAGGCGCCGCCGCCTCCTCACCCGCAAGGACGTCCGCGGCCGCGTCCCCGCCGCGGGCCGAAAGCTAGCAGCAGGTGTTCCGCGAATAGCTGGACCGGCAGCAGCGGGGACCGGGGCCCAAGCAACCAGGCACAGCGGCGAGGGCGAGCGGCCACTCACCAAGCGCGGCGGGTGGGCCGCGACAGGTGTTCTCTCTTCCCGGCCCCAGGACGCCGACGCCGCCGCTCCCCTGGGGAAATCAGCGCAAGGCTACCGCCAATGCCGCCCCCGAAGCCTAGGAGCGCGAGCGGCGCGCCGCAGCCTCCGCGCGAGCACGTACCGGGTGGTGAGAGGGCGCCGAGCGCGAGGGCGGGGCGCGCGGCCGGAGCCTAGCAACCGTCTGACACGCGAGTGCCGCAACCAATCCCGCAGCCAGCTTCGCGCGGCGCCGACCGGTCGTCCGCGCGCCGCCCGCTCCTGCCTGCGTCTGCCGCTCCGCAGCGCGCCGCACCCGCGCTCAGGCCCCGCCCCCGTCTGCATCGCATTCCTCATTGGTCCGTCATGCCCCCGGAAGGCCACGCCTGTCGTGGAAGCCACGCCTCTGGGGCCTGCTTCTGTCGGATGGGCGACACGCCCTGGTCAGTTCTGCTGGCCAGAAGCCCTCTGGGGCATGAGTAGGGAGGGGCGCTACACGCAATCTCAGGCCTTTGGACATTAAAGACTCGCCCCGGGAGCTGGGGAGGTAGTTCAGTTGTAGAACGTTTACCTAGCACCCGCATGGCCCTGGATTCGATCCTCCTCAGCACCGCAGTAATAATAATAATAATGCCAAATGGTCAGGCCCACAAACCCGCCCAGCCATAAGTGGTCACCCGTCGACTGCCTTTGGACCTCCAAAATTACCTTAAACGCAAATCAAGAGGCTTCCCAAATTGCGAAGAATAAAAGCCTTTCTACCCATCCCTTACATGAATAGGGAAACTGAGGCAAGGGCCAAGAGGGGCCGAGAGCTGGACATCGCCAGGAGCCTCAGCTAGAGCAGCCCTAACTCTCGTCCCCTCCCCCGCCCGGAACACTAGAATCCAATGCCTGCTCAGGCCTGTTCCTGAAATAGCTCTGACCCTCTCACTCCTTGTGGCTTGCATTCTTTGGGTGGGGGCTGAAGTAAGGAGGGGGGTGTTGCTGCTAGGGTCTGTCCTCACTTAAAGGGAAGGGTCCTAAGGTAAGTGCCCTAAGGGTTTATCTGTGTCCCCAACCCCACTGGACCCAGACTTAACTATTACTGAACCTAACAGTTGGATGATTCTGGGAATAGAAACCAGAGTAGAAGCAAATCTTAGACAATTTAAAGGAAGGCCCGTTTCCAAACACACAGACCTGTTTGCAACTCTCTGCGCTTAAGTGAATGCTCTCCAAACCCCATTTAAAAAGACTAAACCAAGCTGGGCATGGTGGTGCACCTCTGTAATCCCAGCACTGGGGAGGCTGAGGAGGGAGGATCATAGGGAGTTTGAGTCTAGCCTGAACTACAGAGTGAGTTCAAATACAGCCTGGACTACCTAGCAAGACCCTCAAAAAACAGGGAGAGTGTTACACTACCGTGACCCTCATGCCACTACTTCAGTGATCCTTTGTCAACCCCTGAGGTCAGATTGGAGCATCGTTGTGTATGGCAGCTAAAGGCAGCATGCATTTCCCTTCTTTCTGGTTTTGGTTCAGAATTGAACCAAGGAAAGGAGGCCTTTAAAGCCTCCAGAATGATAATGGTTAATCAGCAGATGTAAGGACATATAATTTATGAATATTTGTCACCTTGTTCATGCCCCACATGATGAACATTAACCTTTAAAAGTGTGAATTTCAAAGACAGGCTTGGTGATATGTACCTGTAGTTCCAGTTACACAGGAAGCTGAGGCAGGATTGCTTGTACTCAGGAGTTTAAGGCCAGCCTGGGCAACATATCAAGACCTCATCTCAAAACAGGGTACGAGTATCAGAGACTGTCTGTCCTAAAGGGAAAGCCCCCAGCATGGCTGTGTGCAAGAAGGGTGCTGCTGCTTGGGCCCATACTCAGCTGTGCATTTTGAATATTCTTGGGTAAGTAGTGTTTCACTCAGCATTGAATATTACTTTCCACTTGTTCCACAATGTTGTTAAAACTGTATTTCAAAAAAGAAAAGAAAAGAAATTACCAGGACCGGGAATATAGCTCAGCGGCACAGTGCCTGTCTGACAAGCACAAGGTCCTGAGTTTGATTCATGGTACCAAAAAAAAAAAAAGAAAGAAAGAAAGAAAGAAGGAAAGAAAGAAGAAAAGAAAAGAAATTACCTTTGTGAATAATTTCCTTTGTCCTGGAGGGATGACCCAGGGAACACATCTTTTTTTTTACCCCCAGTACCAGGAATTGAATTCAGGACCTTGTGCTTGCTTGGCAGGCACTTGTGCCTTCCTATCAAAATCTTTGTGGTTTTTCTTTTGTTGTTGTTGTTTGTTTGTTAAAATAAACTTTTGGAGCCGGGCATGGTGGCGCATGCCTTTAACCCCACCACTCGGGAGGCTGAGGTAGGTGGAGCGTTGTGAGTTCGAGGCTGGCTTGGGCTACAACGCAAGCGCGAGCGCAAGGCCAGCCTGAGCTACATAGTGCGACCCTGCCTCAAAAAACCAGGGCTGGGAGTTTGACTCAGTGCCTTAAGTGCCTGCCCGGGCAGGTGCAAGGTTGTAAATTCCGGTGCCGCAAAAAAAAATAAATAAAATAAAATAAACTTTTGGTAGTTTAAAAAAACATTTATATAGGTCACTTTATAGGAACTAGTTGATGAATAGTTAAGAGACTTTATAATTTTTTCTTAGGGACCTAAAACCTGAATTTGGATGAAATTAAATTTAAAAACTGTGTTTTGATTGCTAAAAAAACAGAGAAGCCAAGCGTGGTGGTGCACGCCTGTAACCCCAGCACACTGGAGGCTGAGGCAGGAAGACTGCCAAGAGTTTGAGGCTAGCCTGGACTACATAGTACACTTAAGGCCAGCCTGAACTACGTAGTAAGACCCTGTCTCAAGAAAAAAAGAGAGAGAGAGAAAGAGAGAGAGAGAGAGAGAAGGAAGGAGGGAGTGAGAGAGAGGAAGACAGGTTTTTGTTTTTGTCTTTTGTTTTTATCAGTTCTGGGATGGAACCCAAGGTCTTTGCATTGATCTACAACCTTAGACACTGTCTTATTTTTTGAGACAAGTTCTCACTACTTGACCAGGCTTGAACTTGAAATCCTTCTGCCTCAGCCTCCCAGAGTACTGGGATTTCAGGCATGTATCACCGTTGTCTGACCTTCTGCTGCTTTAAAAGGCTAAGAACATAAAATGTTGTTTGGGCTTCTAAATAAAATCTATCCTCTTATTCACCCCTTTGACTCAGAAAGTCTGACACCCGTGCCTAAAGACACCAGGCACTGCTTTGCAACCCTTGGTTCTGAGGTATTTCAGTGTCTAGCTGTTAGATATATATCTGTTTTTCCAAAATGAAGGCAGAAGTGAGTACAGCTCTCAGGTCCTGCCATTTGCAAAGAAGTAGAAAGCCACCCTTTAAGCCACACTAAACATTCACAAAATCCAAAGTAACTCCCTTTTGGGCTTCTGATTTGTTTGTTGTTTTAGTTTTTTGAGGTTTATTTGCTGTTGTTGTTTTTTGGTATTCAAGGCTGGCTTTGAACTCACTATGTAGGCCAGACTGGCCTCAAACTCAAAGTGATCCTCCTGCCTCAGCTTGCCAAGTGCTTGGATCACAGACATGTGCCCCAAGATCAGACTTTGGTATTGATCTTGTTAAGTGAGACACCAAACCTCATTCTGTCCTCCAAAGTCCAAGCACCACCACCAGAAATATAGTCAAAGGAAGGACTCCTTTTTTTTTTTTTTTTTTTTGCGGCACCAGGGATAGAACTCACAGCCTCACACCTGCCAGACAGGCACTTAAGCCACCGAGCCAAACTCCCAGCCCTAGTTTTTTGAGGCAGGGTCGCACTATGTAGCTCAGGCTGGCCTTGCACTTGGCATTGTAGCCCAAGCCAGCCTCAAACTCACAACACTCCATTTACCTCACCCTCCCAAGTGCTGGGATTAAAGGCGTGCACCACCATGCCCGACTCTTGAGCTCACATTGTAAACCAGGCTGGTCTCGAACTCACAGTGATCCTCTCCCCTCAGCCTCCCCAGTGCTGTAACTACAGTTGTGTGCCACCACGCCTGGCTAGGACACCACGCCTGGCTAGGACTCCAATTTAGCCATTGCCCAAGGATGAGGTAGGCCCTTCCCAGTCTTGGGATCCGAGAAACTGAACCAAAGCTTGCCTAAAATCATGACATCCAAAGCCTTTCCAGTGTCTACTTCCCCAAGTTTGAGGCGCAGGTGAAAGTGCTAGGGCATTACCTAGCTCTTACACGTCTCCTCAGCCCTCCAGCCTTGGCATTCCCCTACCACCAACAGCGGAGTAGCCCTGAGCTCTGGGCCTCATTGGTGTCTTTCTACCTTTTGATCTGGAGTTGGAGTTCCCAAAATCCCATGTTTCTTCAGGCCTTAGAAGACAAGAAGTCTGGTTGGTCAAAGCTGAACCAGTTTCTTGGGGTCCAACCTGTTCCCACTGAAACCCATACCAAAGTAGAAAGGGAGATGAACAGGTCCTTTAGGTTGGGTGGGGACTGTACAGTTAAGGTCCAGCTATTGTCTATAAGTCTGAGATTTAAAACATTCTCCCTCTCTGGGAATGGCACAGCCAACACTAGGGCTCAGCATAAGGCCCCCAGTGACTCACCCTTAGAACCCCAGGCCTACGCCATCCCAAGCCCTGACTTGGCACTTACAGTCAGTGGGAGCCAGGGCCCAGAGTAAGGCCCAGGCCACTTCTAAGACCACCCCTCAGCGCCCATATTGTATGGTCCTGAAGAGAGCTGATAACCAGGCTGAGAATGAGCCCTTCAGGCCCAATGTCTGACCTTAGCTCTACCTAGTATGACTGGTAAGGTTTGTCTCCTCCACTGAGGTGTGAACCCTTGACACCACAGACTCGTATTGCAAGCCTCAACTCCCTAACAGCTGCCACATAGCAGAGGATCAATCTGTATTTAGGTTGCTGCCTGCCTTCCCACCTGATTGGCCATCATCCCTAAGGGTCCAAGCCCTTAGGGTGCCCTTAGGGTGCAAAGCCCAAGGCAAACATCCCAATGTTTGCTTGGGGCTGATATGATTTAAGCTAAGATCTTAGTTCTAGCTTAGGCCAAATCTATACAGACCAAACATTTCCCTTGTCCTAGGATTCCAGGGCTTTACTCTGGAATGTACCCAAGAAATGGAGGGCCAAGGGCCATGGGAAGGAGAATCTGCCTACTGTTTCTTCCTCTCGGCCTAATAGAGAAGGGCAGTGCCTGGCCTATAGGCCTGCCTGGAGCTGTGGGCTGGCAAACAGACTGGCCAAGTCAAGACAAGAGAGGGGACACTCTTGACTGGATTTAACAGAAGACAGCTTGTCTGGAAGCTCTGACTGAAAGAATGGGCTATGTTGATCTGGAAGAAAGTGCCAGTAGGCATGTTTTTGTGCAGGCACCAGATTCCCAGAAGTTTTCCTTGCAGCCCTTTTCTCCAGGACTTCTTCCAGTCCCTTCATATGTGGCTGGCACAAGGCCTTCCTCCAGGGAATCCCCAGCCTGCGTACCTGCTCCGTTAGAGTCATTACAGACCAGGAACCACAGCAAGAGTGAGTTATGGGCCAGGTGTAGTGGTACACACCGATAATCAGCACTCGAGAGGCTGTGGCAGGAGGATTGCCTTGAGTTCCAGGGCTGCATAGAGAGTTCAAAGCCCGTTTGAACTACGTAGTGGGACCCTGTCACCAAAACAAACAAACAAACAAATGTGAATTATGGTTGAATGAATAGAAAACACCCTCCCCTCTGAAGAGTGGTTTCCAATGCCCCTTCCCTCAGCTATCTCCCGCTCCTTGCTGGCTTCAGGATAAAATGGTTTCGCAAGGTCGATTTTGGATGCCTCTTCCCAAAACACTGGATCTGTGGCCTTGAGCACTGAACTAAACACCAGATTAGGCCTAGCCTGGCTGGCAGCCAGAGGAATCAACAAAGCTAATGTACCTATTTGTTCATCCACTGACCAGGCAGCCCCTAGTCTTGGGAGAAGTTGCCTGCACTTCTGCAAGTCAGCTGACTCAAGAGGCAATTCTCTGTCTCAGTCTCAGATTCAGAGCAGGCCCAGGGCTCCTCCAGGGCAGAAACACTGTCCTATTTGGAGCTAGCTAAGGTCTAGGCCTGTCCCTCTTGTCAGCCGGAGTGTCCCTTGGTCGCTCCTTAGTCAGAGCTGTTGACAGGGTATGTGACAGTCACTGACTCCACCTCTTCTGTCCTGGCTGATGAACACACCTTTGCACACTAGAAATTGTTGGCTCCAAGTGATCAGAGAGG
>RJWM01019367.1:29412-31770 GCA_004363535.1 Dasyprocta punctata
GGTCTTTAGCATGTGGACACTTCCATCCTGTTGTTCCAAGTCTCTCAGGCTCCTCGCCTCTACCAAAGCCCTCTACCCCACTGGTTTTCCTTTCCCACGGTCCTGTAGCCAGAGAACTTCTCCACCTGTTGCTGCCCAGACTCCCTCCCTCTCCCATGCAGCTGTTCCCTGACAGCTGGAGCAGAGTGGGACACTGCTGCCAGCCATACTGCCAGCACCTCCTCCTCCCTGCCTTAATGGCTCTGCTGACCTCCTACAGCCCTACCTTTCAGATGTCCTTGGCTTCGTAGCCCAGAGACCCTGGCACCCGCAGGCTACCGCAGCTGTGGGCTGCAGTTGCCCCAGCTCCCAGGCTCCTGGCTCCCAACAGCATGAGTGTCAGGTGCCAGTTCCCACTCTGTGTTTCCCGCCTGCTGCCCGGACTCGGTCTCCAGAATGCCTTCTTTCACAGAAGATCAGCAGCTGCCAGGGGAGGGGCTGCAGGGCCCTGTCCTTTGGGGAATGGACTTTCAACACCCTGCAAACTCAGCCCGCGTGCAGCAGGAGCCAGAGAAGCTTTCCAAACCCAAACCTACCTGTGATCCTGCTCTGCTCCGTGTTTGTCCCAACTTCCAACCCCCGGGGAACAAAAGTCACTTGCCTTCCCCTGACCAGCCTGCCTGGTCTTTTCCCCTACACTTTCCCTGATGTCTTTCTTTTGCCCAGTCTTTCTTTCCACGTAACCGTAGCCACTTGGATCTCCAAAGACTCCGCCACCAGGAATCTTTTCGGTTCCTACAAATATGCCAAGTGCCTTGCCTGCCATTGTCCCTCAAGCCTTCCAACGTGCTTCTGTCCACAGCATTTTGTTGTTGTTGTTATCATTATTGCATGGGATTGAATACAAAGGTTCCTGTGGGGGATTAAAAACTGGTGGTCAATTTAAACACCAACTGAATTGAATGAGCGTAGTGCTGAGTGTACATGGTTCACCTGGGGACTGCTGTCAGCATAAAAAAGAGACCTGGAGAGGAAGACTTAGTGTTGTGGGTTCTCCTGAGTGGTGTTGTTAAGGTTGGAGCTGTTGGTTCTCCTGGAGTAGTTTGTCATACTTGCTTCCCTGATATGAACTAGGCTGTTATCATCAGAGGAGCTCAGGACCTTGTCACTGAGAATGACTGTGGTTCGTTTTGGGGGAGCTCTGGTTCTTACTTTGAGCATTGTTTCCTGGCTCCGTGTGCTATTCAATCTCCAGGTGTGTCATGCTGGCTTCCTGATATGTACTCAGCTATTCTCATCATCAGGGGAGCTCAGTACCTTATTGTGGTTGGGAATGGCTGTGGTACTTTTAGGGGGAGCCCTGGTCCTTATTTTGAGCCTCGCTTCTTGGCTCCAGTGCGGAACCCTCAACCTACTAGCACAGATCCTTTGCTCCACTGGCATAGATCTCTAACTTCCACCGCTGACCTTTGGGCCTTCCCAGCACAGATTCATGAAATAGACTTGCATGAGTCACTGTCGTGGGCTCTAGGCCTTCAGTTGGACTCGTGGGGAGCATTGTCATGGGCTCTAGGTCTTCAACTGGAATCGTGTAGGACATTGCTGTGGGATTCAGCCCTCAGCTAGATTTTCTAGGTCGTTAGTGTGTGGACAGATTTCTTTGTGTTTTTGTTTGTTTGTTTTATTTTGTTTTGTTTTATTTTGTTTTGTTGCTACAGGAGATCAAACTCACGACCTTGCACTTGCCAGGCAGGTGCTTATGCCACTGAGCTATATCGCCAGTCCTGGACCAATTTCCTTGTATTTGACTCTTTGGGTGACCATTATAAATAATACTATAAGTCATGTGTCCTGTATGTAATTGTTTTCCTTGAAAATCCCTGACTACAACAGTTCCCTGCCGCTGAGCTGTATCCTCAGAATATTTTATTTTGAGATAGTCTCTCCTAAATTGCCCAGGTGGGATTTGAACTTACAACCTTCCTGCCTCAGCCTTCTCAGTGCTCAGACTACAAATATGTGCCACTGTGCCCAGTTCCCCCACAGCATCCATGTCCCCTCACCTTTCTTTTTTTTTTTTTTTCCGGCACCGGGGATTGAACTCACAGCCTCACACCTACCAAACAGGTGCTTAAGCCACTAAGCCAAACTCCCAGCCCTAGTTTTTTTTTTTTCTTATTTCAAAGATAGTGAAATGCAACAAAAGATAACAGAACAATCAAAACAAAGCAGTAGAACTGGCATAGAACTTCAGACAGAGACACTATGAAGACAATAGCTACTATATTCTATGTTGTTACTTTCAAAATAGTTGACCATTCCATCAGGCATAGCAAAAACAAACCAAAAACAAAACACAATAAAACCAATAAAAACAGG
>RJWM01019368.1:0-39049 GCA_004363535.1 Dasyprocta punctata
AAAAGAGCTGAAATCTGTAATGGAAAGATGGGGCTCATAAACCATCTGCCAAGAAAAAAATGCTATTAAAATAATAAAAAAACTATATATGTTACATATCAAGAAAGCACAAAGAGCTTTTTAACAAATGTCCACTCTTTCTCTGAGAAACTAGCCAAAACTCTCCTTACTAAGGCCTGAAGGAAGGAAAGTGTGAAAAGCTAGTGATCATCCCAATGCAAGTAAGTTAGGAAGTAATAATTGTTTTTTCTTTTTTCTTTTTTTTAGTACAGGAATCAAACTCAGGACCTTGTACTTGCCAGGCAATCGCTTGTGCCACTGAGCTATATCCTCAGCACCAGTAATTCTTTTAGAAAGATAAAAGACATAAAAATAAGACTCTTGGAAACAAACATATAAAAACCTCCAGAAGAGAATCTAACTAGATTTAAGTAATAAATTTTTCCAAAATAGATTAGTTTTCCTTTTCTTCTTGTTATTTATTTACTTCTTACACAAAAATTCTCTGTAACAATTTCTCTCACCTGAATTCTGACTAAACTTTAATTTTATGGTGTTAGCTTCAGGATGTTTAATTCATTCTGTATCTCCCCACATAACTGTACAAAAAGAACTAAATATACTGCACAAAAGAGACTTTTTTCTAGCCCAGATGTCTTTAAGTGGAATTATTTTCCTCTTCTTTATTATCAATTGGGAATGTCTCTCAGTTTTAAGAAGATTCTCAACAAATACAGCCAACAATTAAAGACTTTAGTTTGGCACAAACCTCTACCAAGAACGGGCCTGTTCATCACTAACACAATGAACAAGATTTTTCATCTTCATTCTAGGGACTCTGACCCCAGACTAATTTCACAGACAACTGTCTACAAGACAAGATGATGGTCCTCATAGGAAAGAGAGGAGAGAGCGAGACAACAGAAGACCGTGTCACTGAAGAGACACCAAGCAAACTGAGTGGACGGAACAGTGAGGAGCTCTTGGGGCTGTAGGGCATCCCAGGAGCCTGCTGACAGCAGAATGTAGTGTCCTACTGGGGTCACCCTGCCAGCCAGCTGTTACCCCACATCCTCCTATGAGAACAGCATTCTAGCACGGAAATGAGAAAAAGCTCCCTATGGTACCTAGGGCTCCCCATAAGAGACCCTCTGGAACCAAAGTGATGACACCAAATTGCAGCACTGAGGCGCTCTTACTTCACTGCAACCTGAATCTCAGATACACCTTTTTTTTTTTTTTTTTTTTTTTGGTACTGGGAATCAAACTCATGACCTTGCACTTGCCAGGCAGGTGGCGTGCTGCTGAGCTATATCCCTAGACCCTTGGATCTACTTTCAGGAGTGTTGTCTTGAGGAACAGCTTAGTCCATCACTTAGTTTATTACAGTGACACTTAGTTTAGCACTCACCTCTAGCACACCAGCAGCTTCAAAGTGTGTCCTCTGACAGGTGACTTGTGGAGAAAAAGGACACAGACCTAAAGCTATGTATCAAAAAAAGAAGTTGGGATGCTTACAGAGCTGAAAATAGTAAGAAATTCAGGCCACCAGCCACCTCCACCTGCTCCATTCACCTGTACCAAGACCAGATGAAACAACTTTGAATGGATGCACATACGCCCAGTCAGCAGGTTTCCAGACTTCCTGCTGGATGCTGGATAACAGCGGAACAGCTCAGGAACTGGTAAGGTAGCCATAGGACCAAATCAATCCATGCTTATAGAAACAAAGTCCTCCAAGTCAGTAACACTCCAAATAGGGTCTAGGACCAGCATTGCTCCATATACTTTCAGTACCATATAAAGACAAACAAACAAATTGAAAATAAGAATCTGGAAATTTTGAAGCAATTTGAGGTTATCATAACATCTTTGTGTGCAATCAATGAATTTACCTCAAGCATGACATAGACTAGTTAGCATGTCACTGAACTTGTGTCATGAGTTACACTTCATACAACCTGCGTACAAATTATGCCTCATGTATGGGTCTGTGACATACAGAGTTGGAGGGAGAATTGGCCCTTCACTAGATAGTTGAGAAGTATTACCTTAGATACAGAGATATAGAGATAGAGATGGAGATGGAGATGGAGATGGAGATGGAGATGGAGATGGAGATGGAGATGGAGATAGATGATATAGATGGTACAGATGGTATAGATGGTATAGATGGTATAGATGGTATAGATGTAGATGTAGTTGTGGATGTAGATGTAGGTGTAGATTTGTGTGTGTGTGTGTGTGTGTGTGTGTGTGTGTAGTACTGGGAATTGACCTGAAGGCTTTTGTACTGAGCTACATTCTCAGCCCCTTTCATTTTTTACATTTTGATACAGGGTCTCACTAAGTTGCTAAGTCACCTGGGGTGGCCTCAAATTTGTAACCTTCCTGCCTCAGGCTCCTATAGTGCTGGGTCTAGATTCATATAAAAATATAATAAGGTAACAAGGTAATAATTCAAAATATTCCAGTAAAAAAATGCCCACAAATTAAGCATGCTGGAAGTTAGTAGAGGAAATGTATTAGATATAGAACAGAAGACAACCATTTTAGTCTGTGTCATTTTGAGAACTTGCTAATGAACTTTTCAAAGATTAAGTGTTTCATGTTTTACAATTCCAGTGCCCCTCATTACAAGTGTATTTCTAAGACAGTACTAGAAACATCACAGACTTCTATTAATTCTGTTCACTCTTCATTGATCTTAAACTTTATTTACATGGCTAAGGTAAACTACATAAAGTGCATCACCATAAAAATAACTGTGTTGCTTTATTTGTAGGTGAGTCTTTCAATGATTTCACCAGTCAGCAGTCTCAAACCAGAATGGATTCCAAGTACAAGAGAGATGGCTAAGGCTGTCACATTTAAGAGTAACATGGAGCTCACAACCAGAGTTCATTAACTAATAATTGTGTATAACTATCTGGCTATAAACTTGGTTGCCAGTTGGTTCCAAATAGTTTTGGAAGATTGGTTTTCAGTAGATTAAAACTTAGGGAAAGAATAATGCTGAAAGCAAATATGTCAAGAACAATGAGAAATGACCAAAATGCCATATAAACAAACAGTACAGCAATCTAGCGGCCATTGAATGTAAAAACAAACACCCCAATACCCCTCAAGAATACCCAAGCTTTACTATTTTTACAAAGTTCTTTAATTGATCTTCATGTGTTACATTTAATCATCAAGAAGTTTTGGGGGTTTTTTCCCCCTGGAACTGGGGATTGAACCCAGGGCCTTCCTACTGAACTACATCATCAGTCCTTTTTTCATTATTTGTTTTTTTTTATTTTGAGACAGGACCTCGCTAAATTCTCCAGACTGGACTTGAATCTGTGATTCTCCTGCCTCAGCTTACCAAAGTGCTAGAATTACAGGAATGCACCAAGACACCCAGTTGAAGTTTCAAATTTGAGTAATAAAACCTGGCTAATAACGCATTCATTATTATACCTTAGGAAATTTTCATCCAAAAAACTGTAATAAAATATCAGCATTTAAAAAATAAATTATTAAATAGCTATTATTTAAAGCTTACTATACTTAAGCCACATATTTGCTTAAATTTAGACTTATTAAATAAAGAAAATATGGCAGAATACAATCAGTTTTGGTAAATAAAGCCAAAACAGGAAGCAATGATCAGTAAAACCTAACAGAAGAATTTAGAACTCCATAGCATAGTCAAGTCCATATTAATTGTTGCTATCTTATAAACTATTTAGTCAATATGACATACAACCCAGGGGACTGAAGAAACACAGAGACATGGGAATATACTTATCAGTGAACTAAATAAGTCACACATATGTAACCATCATATTGTTGCACTTGTGTGACAAACTGAAAGAAAAACTATGCATATGTTTATGTAAATGTATATAAAAAATTAGTTAAGATAATTAAAGAAAAAGAATTCTGAGAGAAAAGTACTTTTCACGGGGTCATTTTCAGATTTCATTTTTACTGTGAATTGTTCTTTTGAAAATAATATAGCATTCATAACTTTTGTATTTCTTGCCAACATTTTTCTAATGTCCTATACATTCTTTTTTGTTATATAATAAAAAATAAAATAAGCCGGGCAAGGTGGCGCACGCCTTTAATCCCAGCACTCAGGAGGCTGAGGTAGGAGGAGTGTTGTGAGTTCAAGGCCGGCTTGGGCTACAACGCGAGAGCAAGGCCAGTCTGAGCTACATAGTGCGACCCTGCCTCAAAAAATTAGGGCTGGGAGATTGGCTCAGTGGTTTAAGCACCTGTCTGGCAGGCGTGAGGTTGTGAGTTCGATCCCCTGGGCCACAAAAAAATAAATAAATAAAATAAAATAAAATAAACACAGAGACAGTTGTGTAAGAATTAGAAAAACCACTCAAAAGTTCTGGCAGCAGAGATGCAGAGGTGCCTCTGCCCTCTACTTTGGCTCCCATGTTCCCAAGGCCCCGAGCAATCTGGCCTCCCTGGGCCCGCGCCTCTCTTCCCCCTGTCTCCCCTATTCCACCCGTGGGTTTTAGCTGGAGTCTCCAGTGCTCCGGGAATTCCCACCTGGCTATTTCAGGTGCAAAAACTCAGCCCTTGCGTGACCCCACACACAACTTGACTGCACAGCTTCATCTGTAGTTCTAATCTTGGAGCTGCTTCGTGTGTATTGATGTTTGTCCTCAGTCCCAGGAAAGACAGGTTCACTGCTACCCCACCATGAAGGAACCGCGTGACAGACGTCTCCCTGAAGGAAGGAAAGGAAAGCTGAGCTTAGGTGGAATTTAAATGAAGAGGCGAAAACCACAGCAGACTGTATTTTAAAAGGTCAATATCAAGTCTGAACTACAAAGTAGATCTATAGCCCTGTTTCTTTGAAAACAACAAAGTTTGTATAGCTATAGAGCATAGTGCCCAGAAACCCTTATCTGAAGTTCTATACCTAAATTGTGAATCAAAGCCACTTCTCTGTCAAGTGACTTAGATCATCCACATAAGGATGGGATGTTTTGTCTTCCTGATACAATATCAGACTGCAAAGTTTCTGATGGTCAGAGATTTTAAATTTTTTCCATGAAAGCCAGTTATGGTGGCACATGCCTGCAATTCCAGTCCTTGGGAGGCTGATGCAGGAAGATTGCTACAAGTTCGAGGCCAGCCTGGACTACAGTGAGCTCAAGGCCAATCTGAACTATACAGTAAGACCCTGTCTCAAAAAAAAAAAATCTGTCAATAAGAAAGCAGTCATTCAAAGAAAGAAGTTACGATCGTTTATTGCTATTGCTATCTTCAGTTGAAATTCCTATTAATTTTAAAGCTAGCTTTACTATATCTGCTATTCCAGACAATAAATGCCAAGGGCAGATATTTACAATGCAAGTCCGTTCTTACTTTTTCACTCCACAGCAAGCCAGACATCAGACTTCTCAAAAGCCCCAAAACATTTCTATATTTGTTCCTATCCTACATAAAACTGAGCAGTACTGAGCTCACAGTCAGATGCTGTGTAGATTCCATTTGCTATCTAATTCATGGACAATAAAGTTTTAAACAACCAAAGCTATAAATGCTATGTTACAACTATGAAGCCTTTATAAAGTCTCATCAAGTTTCTACATAGGAAGGGGGTGTCAGACAGAAGCACACTTCCTACCTGGACACCAAAAGCTGAGACAGCTCAAAATAACCCAGAGGATCCTTTTTATTCCATCTCTGTTCTATTTCCAAGATCCAAGCAGCCAAAAACTTCCCACCCTTATTGTTGAGTATACACATGCCAAAAAAAAAAAAAAACACACACACAAGAATCTGTAAGGTATTTATTCCAGAAAATTAAAAGTTGCTCACAAGAATCATTACCATTTCATATAATAATGTATGACTAAGCTATAATTTTAAAAAGTCAACAAGTTCTTTAACATTAGCAATTAAGGTTGGTTGTTAGATTATTTTGCTATACTAAAAAATCTTGTCAAAACCTTATACTCTGAACTACAGATTTAGAAATTTAAGAACTCTGCAGACATATTTCAATAAGACTATGAATTCATTAAAACCATATGCAGAATTTCAGAGAGGTGTGCTTTTGGATGGGAAGTTCCTTAGCTGTTACCTTCTCAAAGGGCTCTCTGATCGGTCACTCCCATCCCCAAGTAAAGCCAAGAACCACTGTATTCAATTAATAAAAACTCCCAGACACATGAAGAACAATGGATGGTCTACCGGGTAATGCAGGAAATTTCAACTTTTCATCGGTTGGGAAGGAGTAGGAATTATGTCCTTCTTACTGACTGGATGATGATTTGGCCGAACGGACGCCAATACCGCAGCTCTTCAAGCGGTCTTGTATAACCGAGTCGGGGATATTGGGTTCGTGTTAACTATAGCGTGATTCATAGTTTACACAAATTCATGAGAAATACAACAACTATTTATACTCCAGGATAAAGTTCCTACCCTGCCATTGGTAGGTTTACTCCTAGCAGCTGCCGGAAAATCAGCCCAATTCGGACTGCACCCATGACTGCCCTCAGCAATGGAAGGACCCACGCCTGTCTCAGCCTTACTTCACTCCAGTACAATAGTGGTAGCAGGGATCTTCCTATTAATTCGATTCTCCCCACTAATTCAAAATAATCAATTCACCTTAACAGGCTCTTTATGCTTGGGGGCCATCACAACACTATTTATAGCTATCTGCGCTGTCACACAAAATGATATCAAAAAAATCGTAGCATTCTCCACTTCAAGCCAACTAGGCCTAATAATAGTGACAATCGGAATTAACCAACCATACCTGGCCTTCCTTCACATTTGTAATCACGCTTTCTTCAAAGCCATACTATTTATATGTTCTGGCTCTATTATTCATAATCTAAACAACGAACAAGACATTCGGAAGATAGGAGGCCTATTTAAACCCATACCAATTACCTCCTCAGCACTCATTATCGGAAGCCTAGCCTTAATAGGCATACCCTTCCTAACAGGGTTTTACTCTAAAGACCTAATCATTGAATCTACTAATACGTCATACATCAACGCCTGAGCCTTAGTCCTTGCTCTAATCGCCACAGCCCTTATAGCTGCCTACAGCACGCGCATGATGTTTTATGTACTACTATAAAATCCCCGATTCACCCCTCCAACTATGATCAATGAGAATAACCCAACACTGACCAATCCAATCAAACGATTAGCAGTAGGCAGCGTCTTCGCAGGGTTTTTCATCTCCAACAGCATCCCACTCTCAAGCACCTACACAATAACCATGTCTGCATATATTAAACCATCAGCTATTACAGTGACTATCATTGGTCTCACAATTGCAATAGAGCTCAGTCTAATAACTTGTAACCTCAAAATGATAAATCAGCCAATAATAAAAAATTCACCCAAAATCATTGTAATGCAGAAAATAGTTTTTCAAAGAGTTTAATGAAAATAAGTTCCAAACTATAGCTACTACTATACTTGAGAAACCAGGAATCCATGAGGATGCAGAACTATTCATTGATATGAACTTCAGTCCAAAGGGTAAATTAAGTTCATTCATATGAAAAAGCCAAAATTGACCTTTCAACATCACGCTGCTGTATTTCACCTTTGACTAACAGCTTCATGTTTTTTTGCTACCTGAACTAAACCTCTGTACCCTTGACTCTGGATAATATAATACCTGGATAAGACATTTTGTTAAAGCTGAGGTAGGGGAAAGGAGAAATGGAAGAAAGGAAAAGATTATATGTTTGTAGATATACACATATTACTGTATGTATGTATAATTACACAAGATAGATAACTATACTACTAATCCTCTGTTAGTTTATCAGAAGTAATGGTTTGTGTTGTCATTGATTGTCTGATCATTTTTTTATGCCTCGATCTCGTAACTTGAGCAACTACTTCTAAGATAACAATATGTAATATATTTAGTATTGATTTCTTAGTTTTTTTCTTTTGAAATTCTGTATTACTTCTACCTTTTTTGCTTTCTTGCTTTTTTAAAATAAAAAAAAGACATCTTGTAAACAACTCACAAGAGGTCCTAGAGGTTAATTTCTAGCAGCAAAATAAAAGTCTGTAACACAGAAGTTTTCCCCGACTTCACGCAACTTCATATTAAAGCACAGTGATAGATAATCTCTTTGGTACATGCTATATTGTTATGCTGAATGCTTAAAAATGTCAGTTCTTTCAGAAAACATACTCATTGTTTGAATAGAGTGCTTTCACAAACCAATCAAAGTATCATTCTGGCACACTTCTCAACATCAGTAATTTCTAGAAGCTATGTTAGCGATTCAAATTCTAGCCAACAAAGAAAAATATTGCAACTTTTAGATGCAAAATAAAAAATGAGTACGTACTAAAAGTTGAAGGCTTTGTCATATCTTTTAAATAATATGTATGAAAGTTTCTGTTTGGAAGACACCCTATCATCAATTATGACCAAATCTTGTGGTTCTATCAATTTTCATGACAAGACATTTCCTTTCTGCACGATTGCTCCCAATGGAAAGTAGCTCTATAAATAAAAAGGAATGTCATTAATTTTTAAAGGTATTTTGCCCTGTCCACATTTTATAACTACTTTAGGTTTTGCAAATATGTTGTGAAAGTCAGGTTACTTTTTAAAGAATATTTTGTTAAGGGTTTCACAAATTAAAGACTAAAGAAATATTAATTTCAAAATTTTTTAAATTGAAATATTTTTAGTGGCTTCCTGATAAGTATTAGTCTGATGTCTGAAATATGCCCAGTAACCAGGTTAGATGAATTATAAAATTAGAGAATAACTTAATTGGAGACTGATATATCAGCTTTGCCAGTAATAATTAGCTCTGCTAAGAATTAGAAAGTTCAACATATAATTAGAAAGCTTGGGGAACTATAACTATGAAAATGTTGATAGTTCATCAGATAAATCTTCAAACATTTTCTGTAGAAATCTGAAAATTACTTTAATTCAGGACCTATAAAAAAATCCATCCCAAAGTTCTATGAAAGATTAAAGTGGTTGTACTTTCCCACACGGCCTTTTATAAATAAGCTATAGGAAATACTGTAATTAATATTATTTCTTTTCAGAAAGTCTACCTTGGAACATTATACCTGAACACAATAGTCTTAAGTAAATACTGAGAATGAAATGAATAAAAATGTGAAAAAATAATAACTGCATATTTAGATGAAAGTGTTTGTAGAAAAACTAAATGTGCTGTGTGTGTGTGTGTGTGCATGCATGTGTGTGCATGTGTGTGTATGATGCTGGGGATTGAACCCAGGGCCTCCCACATGCTAAGCAACACGCTACCACTGAGCTACAAACCCATTCCCCAGATCAATTATTTTAAATTATTTTTAAGAAGCTAAGACCCCATCAATAAAGTAAAGTATTTGAAGGTGTATTACTTTAAATATGTCCTTTAAAAAGTGACACTTTTAAAACACTGCAAAAATGGAGAAGACACTGCCTCACTCAACCGGTACTTCACCATCTCGCTGATCATAGAACAAAAAAACAAAACAGTTAAATAACAAATACAACCTTCTAGACTCATGGTCATAGGCAATCAGGTCAAAAAATATTACTATGGGTTACTCTTGGAGTAGAAAGCAACAGCAGAGTCAAGACCAGAACTGAGACTTCAAGAATGGGTGATATTTTAATAAATGTCAGAATTATGAATACTTTATTTTACTATTTTGACTATAAATCTGTAGAAATAGATGAGGTTTGTTAGTAGTAGTATATATACAGCCATGTTTCATATAATGTACTTTTGGTCAAGGGTAGACTTCACATACGATGGTGGTTCCATGAGATTTTATGACCTGGTGATGTCATAGCTGTCAGTTTGTGTACATACACTCTACAACATTTGTACAATGAGATTGCCTACCGACACATTTCTCAGAACATGTCCCTGTTGTTAAGTGACAAATGGCTTTTGATCTGTTTAGAAATTAGGTTTAATCTACTTACAGGTAATGATGACCAAAGTTCGGTTAAGTGATGCTAGGCTACTGTGGTCCCAAGAGGAAGACTGACCAAAAAACTCAATCCTTTACCAGAAGAGGTCAGATATAGATGACATCATGGTTATGAGGTAGAGATAAAGCAATTCTAACAATAATTAGGAAAATAAATTGGCACGTGCAGTAACAGGACTGCATGCGCTGGGGGAGCAGCGAGAAGGGCAGGGAAACGGGGAGAAGGAGGTCCAGGAAGCTCGGCGAGGCCTCAGCTCATCCCTCACTCTGAGAGAGCTCAGGGGTTACTCAGCCTGCTAAAGCCAAGAAGAGCAATGTACCAGCTGTTCACATTTGACAGCAGAAAAAGGAGCCCGGCTTGAGGGCTTGAAGAAAAACCAGCTCCCACTAGCGGACAGAGGAAGAACAGCAACCAGAGTAGGGAGGAAACTTGCTGCGCTTGTTAGAGAAACAAGATTAAGGGAGAAAGCGCGCACAAAGCATTTAACGCGGTGAGTGGATCAGGGAGCAGCGAGCCGGCACTGGGCACTCGATGGGTCTTAGCTCCTTTTCATTCCATCGCATTTGACTCTGTGTCCTGCGCCAAGACGAGCAACAGTCTCCGCTCGGCACCTCTCCCCTCACTCCAAAGCACTTTCGTTCCCATCTCAATTTACTCCTTCCAGAGGCCTCCCCTAAATCTGTTTGGGGCTTGCATTCCCTTTGTGGCTAATTTTAAGCATGTCAAGTGCGCCAGCTAACTCTAACAACCTCTGCGGTTTTTAACTCCTTATCTGCTAGGAATTGTGCAAGTGTTAGGGGACAGAACCACCACCTTACCATGGCATAATTTTCTAGTTTGTTGAGTACTTTTCTCTGATGTTGCTCCTAACCCTTCTTTCTGGTGTAAGGACGCAGAAAGATGGCTCTTGTGACTCAGCTGGCAGGCAGCACAGTGTTAAGGAAGGTAAAATCCCCAAATTAAACTTCTAGAATTTTTATAAGCCCGAAGATAGGTAAAGATCAACTGCAATAAGATTATGATTTGCTCATGTGTCACAAAAAGACAGACACAAATCCTGACACGCTGGTGGATGAGAGGCCTTTGAAGTACACATAAAAATGTCCACCTCTCATGTCAGATCCCTCCAAAGACTCCATGAATCCGAGCAGCAAAAAGCCAAACTACACAGAATGCAGAAACAGATGGGAGTGTGGAGAAAGAAATGGGAAGCAGCAGACCTGTCTATCCCCTGTTTCGCTCTTCTAAAAATCCCCTAAGAGCACCAAGAATCCCAAAGCTGTTTTGTGCAGAGAGAAGCAGCCACCCGTGGGCCTCAGGTGGGCCCACCCGGACAGCGGAATCGCTGTCTGCACTGCCCTCTGGTGGAAAGAGGAAATTGACTTTTGCAGCGTTTTTTTTCCTTTCCAAATAAAACAGGTATGCAGTACCTCAGTGGTACCATCAGCACATATATTGCATTTCAAGGCGGGTGACTGGCTTAACTCACTAGGGAGAGAGAAGCTAGAGGTAAGGCCAGACTTATCTCCCAAAATCTAGACCGAGTGGCTTTTATTATGCAGAGGTTAGATACGGAGAAGCCAACAGGGACTCTTAAGAGGAATGGCCACTGAACAGGAAAGCCCTGCCAGGGGCTCGTGGGAATGAAGGGAAGTCATCATTTGGCACAGGAGGGAGCAGGCACTCCCACACCTCCTGCCGCTGAAAGTCAAGCAGGATGAGGTCAGAGAGGTGCCGCATCTGGCAACAGGGGCTTGCGGTAGCCGTGCTGTGACAGTCTCAGTGATGGGCAGGGGCAAGATCCACGGCCCAGCCGTCTGAAGGGCAGATGAGCTGAATTCTGAATACAGGCGGAACAGTGGACACCTCTATTTCCAAAACCACACGAAAGACACAGTGAGATTTTTTTTTTTAATGTTAGTTGTTATCAGGTATAATCCCCAAGGGGAAAGGGGGGCATGAAGGTGATATCAGCAAAAATACTGCTAATAATAATAATAGTGAACAATAAATACTTGAAACTGAAAAGCACACCCAAGAAAGCCGAATCCTAAAGCAGTGGAGACATCGAGAAGCAATCTAGTTTATACCACAAACCTCCAAAAGGAATGGAAATTTGTGGCAACTGATAATTCTGGAGTGTCAGATGAGAATAAAAATCATGTAGGCCAAAAGATAGCACAAATTTTTAAAGAGAAAAAAAAAACAGGCTGCCAACTAAAGATCACAAACAAAATAACATTAGAAATTTTCAAAAGTTACACTGGACAGTGGAAGCAAGGGGCCTAATGCCTTCAAACTCTAGGGGAAATTTAATGTTGATATTTAAGTCAATATGAAATTTATCAATCAAGTAACATAAGGACATTTGTAGGTGTGCACAGGTTCAAAAACATTAGGAATCCATGAGTCCTTTTTCATGAAGCAGTGGAAGGAGGTGCTTCACCAAAATGAGGAAACAAAGCAAGAAACGGGAAATTATCCAAGAGAAATGAGAACGATGGGGAAGGGAGACCCCAGGACCCACATGCACTGCAGGCCTCGGGAGGAATCTTGGGTCAGCCCGTCCAGATCTGAGATATTGCTTCAAGAAGATGAAACCTCTAGGACCCTGATGGCAAACCTTTTAGAGCTTTCAATGATATAAACAGCCTCCTGCAGCATGCGCACCACCACTGCTCCAAGGTGTCTACGAAGTGTGAATGTGTTGAGAAGAGAATTACATACCTGGGAAAAGTTGGAATTACACCTCTAAAACTTCAGAGGCAGACATAGAGATTACAGGAAGGAGTAAAGGTCATTTCAAATCCTGGCAGTCTAATGTAGTGAAAGACTCATAGTTCATGTAATAAAGGTGAAAAAGATAAGTAGAATGCCCAAGAGCACCAGGGAAAGAGAACAGTAACTGGAGAACAGGAAGCTTCCATAAATCAAGCATGCATCAGCGTGAATGTATGTACCATGCAAATCGGGGCATGAGAAGTCAACGCTGTATGCTTGTCTATGCATTAAGAGATGGGGGCTTAGCAGGGAATGAGCTGGAGAATTTTTTAAAAAGCCATTTTAAAATATTCATTAAGATAGAAGATGATCATGCTGGCTCTCTTCTGAAAGTTAACTGTTCAACAAAAACTTAAACTTTTAGTATGTAACATTAACAGTGGTAATTTGATATAAAGATGAATGTGTGTCTGAAATATATACATGAAATCCAAATGGACTACAACAGGTAATTCATTTAGCAGGAAAATTAGTATCTACTATAACAGTTGTCTCCTTTTAAAATGACAGGCTAATTCATCATTCACTTTTCATCTGAGGGAGAAAAAACTGCCTTATTCAAAAGGAAAAAAAATTAGGTTGTATGACAGCTTCAATTAATGTTTTGTTGTTGTTGTTTTGGTTTGGTTTGTTTTTTTGTCTTTTGCTTTTTTTGTCTTTTTTTTTTGAGACAGGGTCTCCCTATGCAGTTCAGACTGATCTTGAGCTCACTTTGTAGCCCAGGCTGGTCTCAAACTTGCAATGATCCTCCTGCCTCAGCCTCCTAAGTGTTGGAATTACAGGCGTGCGCCACCACATCTAGCCGATTAATGTTAAACTTCACCTGAACTTTCAGATTAATGTATTTTTTAAAGTCTGCCTGCCACTTTTCTTAGTCCAACAATCCCAATAATTGGTAACATAGTCCAGAAAGGAGAAGTGAGTCTCAGTATCTAAAGTGATGCCCACTCCACTTATGAGAACCTCAGAAAAATGTAAATGCCTTGCAGATACAAACATGAAATTTACCACCTTCAAGTGGACCTTTCAAAATCACTGGAATCACTGTTTCTCTCACACTGTATATACTTTGGTCCTCTGCCCCAGTTCCTCAGCCATCTATCCCTGCACTGTTCTCTCCTGCTCTGTAATTACACAAATCAAGACTAATTAAGTAAGGTGTATTCCTCATGATGTGGTTATTTTATTCTATCTTGTGTGATGATGGGGAAGTTTCCTTAAACACTATTAGAACAAACCAAAAAATGCATACATACATATTTACAAACTAACAATTCTGGGCTAGAGACTAAGATTATACAAACACCTTTTTCCCCTACAAAACAATGCACACAAGACACAGCACCGGGTCAGCTATCAATTTTAAAATCATCTCCTATAGTATCAATGTCTCTGTTATGAAATAGTCATTTCTTGTGATGCTAAGACCCCTTGGGCTTCTCCTATTAATCAAGGGTACCTGTAAATTGAAACCCAGCTCAGGTATGCTGAAATTTCACCAAGCAAAACTTCAGGTTGCTAAACTTTCTGTGGGCAACTCTTAGTTGCACTGAACAGTATGCCTGTTAGAGCAAGATTGGGCCTGGGGCACAGGGCATGCACAGCCAGGAGCAGGGCCTCAGGAGCCAAAGGGTGGCTTGAGCATGCTGGGTGCCAGAGAGAACAGGTAAATTTAGGAGGAGGCTGACCCTTCACAGACCAGAACTGTCCCTCCTGCATGCCATCCACCACCCCACCTTCCCTTTCCTCTCCAAATGGTACTTCCCAAAGTCCACCTCTAAACACAGGTAGAACAACAGCCTGGAACTCTCACCTCAGGAGCAAGTGCACTCAATTATCCTCCTAGATGAAGACTCAGGATGAGAAGCACCCATCTCACCCGCCGTCTCCTTTGTTTCTTTCTGTATCTCTAAATTCCTTCACAACCATGCATGCTTACCAGCCAAAACAAGAATGCCCATTTTGTTTTAAATACTTGTCAGGTGTATTTTTTCCTATCTTTATGTTTCTTTCTTTTTTCTTGCCTTATTGCATTGGCTGGAATTCCCAATTCAGTGTTGAATAATAGAAATAATTTTTTATCTCTTTTTGCTTTCTGCCCCTTCCCTCAATCTCCTTCTCCCAGTTCCATCCAATCTATCGGTGTTTGTAAGAGTAAATCTGAAAATAAATAAATAAATAAATAAACAACAACAACAAAAAAAAAAAAACAGAATGGAATAGCTAGCATGTATAGACTCAGGAAACCTATAACCAAAAAAGAAAGCAAATTCTTTTCTTACCTACCCAAGGCTCACTTTTCAGCCCGTTTCCTACCCAAGAACCCCTACAATTAGCAAAACTTTTACTAGGATTTTAATAGCAATGCAAGCATATTTCTGTTGAAGTGTTGAAAAATAAAATTTACTGAGTTATCTTGAATTAGAAATACTAAGTTTTCAGTTTCGAAGCCAATGAGGAGTGCGAAATAAAAGTGAAGTTCTTTTTTTTTTTTCACACACACACAAAAAATACTTGTCAGTAATGAATTTGGACAATCTTTTCCTTTAAACAGGTTGAAAAAAAATGAAATCCAAAGTGGAACTTTTCCAACTCATATTTCTTTTTTGGTGAATTTTCTATTCATTATTTTGTCCTTTGCATTGAGTGTTCTCATGGTTTATGTCTAGATGTTCCCCAAGATGTCAGGCACTCAGAAGTGGGGCTTTTGGAAGTGACTGAATTACAGAGGTGCTGCAGAGGGCCTGCAGGAAAGCAGGGTCTAGTGGGAAAGAGTCCCTCAGCCATGACCCGGAAGGGTTTCTGAACCTGCCTGCAGGTCCTAAAAGAAACGGGGGTCTCCAGGAGAGAGCATGGAGATGGGGGAGGGCAAGGCTGGGGAGAGAGAAAGGAAGACAAGACGAACAATTCCGATCAAGTCTTCGTTTATTGCGAAAATGTTCAAGGTTTATATAGAAACGGGAGTGGACGCTGTCATCGTATGGGGGCGTGGACAGGTCGTCGTCATTTCCCGGCGGGACAGGGGAGGATCATGGGAAATGTAGGCTGACGCACGGGATGCCCACAGGCGAGAGAGGCGGGGCAGCAGCTGTGAAGCTTTACCGCTCTCTACAGGTTTCTCTCCCTTCCCAGCGCCTCCCTTTTCTCTCTGCTGCTCAACTGCAGCTCTCCCAGCCAGGACCCTCCACCAGGCTGCTCCTGGCTGTGTACGCCTCCTGAGCACAGCCTGAAACTTTTAAACTATGAGCCACAATCAATCTCTCCTCTTTTAAATCGGGTGGCAGACATTTTGTCCCAGAAACAGGCAAAATGACTAAGCCAAATGTGTAATGATCTACTTTATGAAGCTAGAAAAAGATAAACTGATGGCTACGGTCTAATTACTTGTGTCCACATTTTGAATCTGCAGTGTTAATTTAATGAGCTGTTTACTTTAGGATTAATGCAAAACTAACATTTGTCCAGCGATGAGAATAGCAGTATGATTGGAAAATTTGCTGACTGGGTTTTAAATGAGTGATTGTTTTATCTTCTTTAGTATGTCATGGACTTTGCATGATATGTTTATGGATTCTTTGGTTTCCAATCTTAACATAAGGCACTATGTTAATTGGTAGCAGAAGAAGTTTTTAGCCTGTTTCTCCCCATACACACACTTTTTTATGGATTGTGACACTATGAATGCTGTTTTTCATTACTCTGAATGAAGTAAAACCTCTTTTAGACAGCTCAGCCTAGTTTTATAGTCAGACAAATGACAAGTAAGAATAATTTGCTCCAAGGCAGGCAAGGTGGCATGCCTGTGCTCCCTGCATTCTGGAGATCAAGGTAGAAGGATTCCCTTGAGTTGGAAACCAACCTGGGCTGCATGGTGGGCTCAAGACCACGCTGAACTACACAGAAAGACCCTTTCTCAAAATAAAAAAAGAAAAAGAAAAAAAAAGATATTTTATCCAACGTCTGAGGCAGGATGATTGCAGGTTTGAGCCCAGCCTATGTGCAACTTAGTGAGACCCTGTCTCAAAAGTAAAAATGATGGGGGATACAGCACAGTGCTCCCTGGGTTCAATCCCCAGTACTCCCAGTACTCCCCCACCAACAGAGAATATTTCAGAGCTGGTTGCTGCCACTTCCCTATAGTCTGCAGTCCCAGCTACCCTGGGAGGCTGAGGCAGAAAGAGCCCAAGAGCCCAAGGGTTTGAGACCAGCCTAGGCAACATAACAAGATTCTTTCTCAAAAAAAATGCACAAAAAGAATGTTGAAAGTATAAATTTATCAAAATAATTTTATGAGAAATTGTAGTTCTAGTCTACCAATAGTAGGTGCTTAATATGGGGTTTACTTCGGGGAAAATTTTAAATTGGTCCTCTTAAACTTATTTTAAACAGCTTTGAAGCCATAAATTACTTTAGCTAGTGAAAGCTGAAAACATTTTCATAAACAGAAACCTTTGAGAGCATTTTTCCTCCAAAAATGAGAGGATGGTGTGTCAAGATTTATACTCCCAAATCCCTGACTTTTATAGCTTTCTATCTGTAAAATTCTGAGTAGTGGGTGTGAGAAAAGCAATCTTCTGCTTGAATTCTGATGGAAGAGATGAAAACTTTTCAAAGAATATGAAAACTTCATAGGAAAGTGTAATGTACATGCATTTCAAAGACTGTTACCGGGACTGAAGGCTCTGTTCCTATACAGGCCAGACAATGGCAGCATTCTGTGCATGAATCATGCTGTATTTTAAACCAAGACATCACTTAAGTATTAAGGCTGTGTGTACAGAATTTTGTTTTTTGTTTTTGTTATTGTTGTTGTTGTTCTTGTTATTATTTTGAGACAGGGTTTCCCTATGCAGTTCAGTGTGGCCTTGAACTCACTTTGTAGCCCAGGCTGGTCTCGAACTTGCAACGATCCTCTTGCCTCAGCCTCCCAAGTGCTGGGATTACAGGTGTGCACCACCATGCCCGGCTGTACAATTGCTTTGGAATTTTTTGGGTTTTGCCCCAAAAAGTGGTATAAATTTTATGTAAGAAAATAAATAAATAAATGTTAGTGTCCCTCAAAATTCTTGTTAAAACTTAAACCCAAGTGCAATAGTATTAAAAAGTGGGGCCTTCCAGGGTGACTAGGTCATAAAGGGGGAGCCCTCCTGAACAAGACAAGTGTCCCTATTAAAAAAAAAAAGCTGATGAGAGATTATCTGCCTTTCACCCATATGGGAACACTGCAGGCCCTTACCAGACATGAACTTGTTCATGCTTTGATCTTGAACTTCCCAGCCTGAAGAACTGTGAAGAATAAATGTTTATAGAATTTTGTTAAAGCAACTCAAACAGATTAAGATATTGATTGATTCAAAATAAATAAGGGTAAAGAAGCCAATTCACCCTTCCCATGAGCTGGCACAAGCCACACGGGGCCCAGGAGGGGAAGCAAGTGAATTCACCCTTCCTGTGAGCCAGCACAAGCCATAAAGGGCCTGGAAGGAGAAACAAGCCAGTTCGCCTTTCCCATGAGTTAGTGGAAGCCACACTGAGTTTAGAAGGAGTAACAGGAAGAACAAGAAGCCAATTTGCCCTTTCCATGAGCTAACCAGTGTGCAGGCTGGGAGACAAGAACACAGCCCCAACCCCACCCCTGTAAGCAATCAGCAGATTCAGAGTACAGGCTGAGTTGATAGCAACTGAAGTACCAAAACAACTTCTTAATGCTTATATTGTTGGATTGACTTTGCAGGCCTAAGGCTGGTAGTCTGAGCATCTATTAAGATGATAACAATATGCAACATAGCAAATATGGGAGATTTCCTTCTTTTGAAATCCAATATTGTTCTTCCTGCTTTGTTTTGTTCTGTTTTATTGTTTTGTTTTATGCTATGTTCTGTTTTGACTGGGTTCATTCTGTTCTTTTTTGTTTGATTTTATTATTTCTGATGGGCATCAATTTTGAAGATAACAAGAGACATTATGGTAGCCATTGTTGATTTTCTACTATCCTGTTTTGAAATCCTATATCACTTTCACTGTTTTGTTTTGACTGGTTTCTTTCTGTTTTATTTTGTTTGGTTTTATTCTCTTTAAAATATGTTTTCATTCTTTTGTTTTATTGGTTTTATTCTGCTTTGTTTTGTCTGATTTTATTATGTCTGATGGTATGGACAGATAGTTTGAAGACAATAAGAGACATTATGGTAGCCATCATTGATTTCCTATTGTCTTATTTTGAAGTCCTGTATCACTTTCACTGCTCTGTTCTGATTAGCTTTATTCTGTTTTGTTTTGTTTGATTTTATTCTTTTTAAAATAATAAATAAATAAGTAAATAAAGGGAAGTAAATAATAAGCCTAAGAGAAAAAATTGATTAAACGGAAAAAACATTAAGAACTCAATTATTTGGTTCTTTCAAATGATTAACAAAATTCATTTGTTCCCAGGAGATGACTCAGAGAAAATGAATAAGAACACAAAATACAGCTAGGGATTTAGCTCAGTGGCATAAGTACCTACCTGGCAGATGCAAGGTTATGAGCTTGATCCCTGGTACAAAAAAAAAAAACACACCCACACAAAATACCAATGCTAGGAATGAAAAAGAGAATTTTACTACAAATATGAAAGGAATAAACAAGGAAATAATTATGAACAACTTAATGCCAATAAATGCAATAACTGAGATGAATAGACAAATTTCTTAAAATATACAATTTATCAAAACTGATTGAAGATCCCCTGTTCACCTGTTTAACCCTATGTCTGTTACATAAATTGGTTCATTATTAAAATTCATCTCACAAAGCAACTCCTACCATGAATGTTTCACTAGTGAATTTTAGCAAACATTAAAATATCAATCTTACATAATCACTTTAAAACAGAACATTTATCAACTTATTTTATGAGGTTAGTGGTACCCTGGTATCAAAATGAGAAAAAGATGTTAAAGGAAATGATAGATCAATATCATAAATACAAAGACAGAAATTCTTAGCAGGATATTAACACATAGACGCTATCAAGGTATAAAAACAAAAACATAGCATGGCTAAGTAGGATTATTTCCATAGTTTAAGGTTTAACATTTGAAAATGAATTGGTGTAATCAGCCACTGTAAGCAAATAAAGAAAAATGCACATGTAGATGTAAGGTGAGGGAGATACTGACAAAATTCAACATTTATTTATGATTTTTAAAAATCTTAGCAAACTAGGAATAGAAAGGAACTTTCCTCAACCTTACTAAAGCATCTATGGAAACCAGCAGCTAACATTACACTTGACAGTGAAAGACAATCTTTCTCCCTAAGACCAATAACAATGTCTGCTCTATTCACTTTATTCAACTTTTTCCTAGCAAGTGCCATAAAGGAAAAAAATCCAGATTGGGAAGCAAGAAGTGTTCTTCATTCTGAATAACATGATCTCAATTGTTCAAAAATTCAGTTACTGAATCTGTGAATTCCAACACACAACCACAACTGACTTTTTAATAAAAGCTAAGAAGTATATACGATACAAAATCTACAATAAATAGTGTATAAGGGTAAGAAACTGCTCAAAAAGCAAAAGTAATTGGGATGAGGAAAGGAGAAAAGAAGGAAGAGAAAAGGGAAAACACATAAATTGATATATATATATATATATATATACATAAGATAGCTAAAATGACTATACTACTAAATGTATTAATTATTGAAAAAGAACAGTTAATATTCATATGATTAGATCAATTTTACAGGTTTATATCTGTTAATCTAAACAACCCTTTTGAAGGTAACAATATGCAATATTGTAACCATTGTCAAATTCTTATCATCTTGTTTTATAAACCTATAATGTTATTGCATTGGATTTGTTGTTGTCATTTGTCTCCTTTGCTTTTTGTCTTTCTTTTCTGTGTCTTTTTTCTCATAAATAAATAAATAAATAAATAAATAAAAACTAACAAGTCTATTACAAAAGTCATATGGAAAAACAAAGGCTCTAAAATAGCCACAACAAATTGAAAGAAAGAGTAAGTCTAATTTTAAGACTTATTATAAAACTACAATCACCCAAAAGGTGGTAATGATATGAGAAAATGAAGTTCTCAGTGAAACAGAACAGTAATAAGAATGGACTTCCGCTGGTTAAACCAACAAATTATTCATAATGGTACCAAAAAAATCCAATAGAGAAAGAATAGTGTTTTCAACAAATGATACCAGACACTGATATCTGGAGAAAAGCAAGCAGCTTCCAAGGCTCCTTCACCATTGCCATGTCCTGATATTCATGCCCTTGTACAGGCTCTTGCATCAAACAGCACTGCCCATATAACTGACAGAGTGTTGCAGAAATGAGAGTAGGTGACTTCTGAAACTGTGTGACTTATGAAGTAGGTCACAAAAGACACTGCAACTTTCTCATTTCTTTGAGATCTCTCTCCATATGAAACCAGTTACCATATCATACATACACTCCAGGAGTTATGGAAATGTCCACCAGGTAAAGAGCCAAAGTCTTTCGTTTAACAATGACCTCACTTTGCATGCGAGTGAGCCACCTTGGAACAAGTCCTACAGCCCGTGCAAGCCTTAATGTCTGTACCCCAGGTAACATTCTGACTGCACATTCATGAGACCCTGACCCACTGAAACTGTGAAATATTAAATATTTATTCTTTATACAGTCACTAAATATTAGGTTAACTTGCTATCATAGATAAGATATACAATGCCTGTATCATGCTACACATAATATAATATGAAATACATATCTCAACATAAAAATTAAAGTTATAAATCTTTTAGAAGAAATAGCAAAATATCTCTGTGATCTGAGTAAATGAAGATGTGACATGGAAAGTAATAACCACCAAACAAAAGTGGGTAGACTAAACTTCATCTGAATTAAAAGTGCTATTTATCAAAATATTACTTAAAAATGAATAGACAAGCCAGTACTTGAAATAAAGTCTTTATGAAACATATGTGACAGAGGACTTGATTACAGGATGTATAAAGAATTCCTACAAATCAATAAAAAGACAATGCAACTTCAAAAATGATGCAAAACACTTGAGCAAACATGAAAGATCAAAATGACCATTAATGACACAAAAATAACCTTAATATCATTAGTCATTAGAAGAATACAAGTGAAAACTATAATGAGATACTACCATATGGCAGCTAGAATAACTAAAACTAAAAGAACTAACAACAACAAGTGCTGTCAAAGATACAGAACAATGAAAATTTACACATGCTATTAGTGAGAGGTAAAATGGTAGAACTACTTCACAAAACAACCTTCCAGTTGTCCAAAGTTCATGAATGCTACAACAAGCAATTTCATTTATATGTATTTTCTCAAAAGAAATGAAAACATATGCCCACTAATATACTTGTTCAAGAATCTGCATAGCTGGCTTATTCACTAGAGTCCACATCAATAGGAAAAATATGGATAAACAAATTGTGGAACATAGTCAGTAAAAGGAGCAGACCACTGAGCCATACAACAACATGGATAAACCTCAAAGACATTATATTGGGGACCCGGCCTAGATCCCCAATCTCCCGAACGAGTGTATGGAGAAGGTTTAAATAAATGAGACAAGTGGTATGATTTTAGGGCTCCAGGAGGCTCAAAGCCCCTGCAGAGTCCTTGACTCTGCGGTTAGCATGGGGGCTAAGACAAAGAGCCTCTCTCAGTTGCCTGTATTTATTTTTTCATAATAAACAAAGAAAGAATTTAGAGGAAAACAGGGAATGAGCAGGACCTTGGGAGTCACTCCAAGGACTTCTCCAAGTAGTAAATTGTGTCAGTTTTAGGAGAACTGTCTTATCTCTATGATGACATTTATGGTGGGAACAGGACTGCAGGTGCAGTATCTATCTATTTAATTGGGTCTGAGCCAGGTGTCGGTGGTGGTGACCTTATCTTGCCCTTTGAGGTATCTCTGACATCACAGGTCACTACAGACCTCCACCAGGACCAGTGATTCATAGAGGTTCACTTACTATGAATCAGCTTCCATCACCAGGCAAGGGGCCTAGGCCTTGGACAGACTCACAGACAAACAGAAAGCCAATTAATTAATTTTAAATCCTGCTCAGAGCCGCTTCATAGTGGTCTCCAACAACATTATGCTGAGAAAAAGAAGCCAGACCTAAGACAGGGCATATGGCACAACTCCAATATATGAAATTCTTAAATAAGCATATCTAAGGTAAAAAAAAAAAATTGAACATTAGCTGCCGAGAAGGGAATCGGGCAGTTAAGTGGGTAGAGACACAAGGAAATGTCCTGGAGCTATAGAGATGTTTCATATTATGATAAAGGTATGAATGACACATGTATTTTTCTGTCCAAATTCTGCAAACTAGATTTCTTACACTTCAATTTATGTCTACTTTATCTTTAAAACAAGAACCTTGACGAATAACAAGTGGTGGCTGGGGAATGGAATGAGTCATAACTCATAAAGAATGACAGACTGTTAGTACTTGGAGAGTGGAGTGACAGATGTCAAAAGGGACTTTTTATACTACTGTTTATGATAAGTGTTTTGGGCACAATTGGGAGACACAGACAGAGGTGAGAAAAAGCCTTCATTGTCAGTGTGGGAGGGCTGCTGGAGACTGCAAAGACCCTCAAGCCAGAAGCTGGGGATCGGCTTTCATGGAGTTGGGCTGGAGGTAGAGACTGGATCGTGCTATCCGGAGGGAACTGGAGGATCTTTGGCATGCAAGCAAAAGAAAAGCAGGAAGTTTGTTATGAACTTGGAAGAAGAACACAGAAGTTAGTGTTGGAGGGACACGCTGTCGTTTAGGGTCCAGCACCATGTTGGGCAGGCACCACATTAAGTCTGGCACAATCCCATATGAGCAGAACCCAGCAGTTTACTTTGTATATTTTAGAAAGTTTCTTTAAAAAGATAAAAACAAAATAGCAAAGGTATTGATACTCAAGCCCAATTTTCTAAATTATCTGATTTGTAAGAAATAAACTACTGTATCAAATTAATATTAAAAGTTCTAATCATTTAATCTCAGTATCCTTATGTAATTTGTCTCAGTTCAGTTGCAAAGACCTATTCCCTGGCACCAGGTAGCCCTCTACTAAAGTATAATTTGACTAGCACTATACTAAACTCATTCTGCTTCAATTTTTCTTCACCAAAATAATAGGAACAGTAGTAGTAACAGTAACATTATTGACTTCTAGGAAGTTTTATGAGGATTAAATAATGAAATACACGTAGAGAACTTTGAATATTGGCAATTCCTGGCATAGAAGTAATCTGTACGTAGCTGGGTATTGTCAGGTAACTGAACTAGACCCCACCCAACTAGGAGAAAAAAAACCTCCCCCCAACAGATCTGTTATTCATACCTAGGGGAGCATGGCATTCAACATGAAGAATTACTGTGTAAGTACTGTTATTCTCATTGCTATAGCCTAGTATAATTTATTTTTAATTCCTAAAATGTATTTGCTACCTGCAATTTTAAGCCTTTTCTGAGTCATGTTTTTCAACTTTCAAAGTGTAATTCAAATCTTTTTTTGCTTACATCTTTTTTTTATCTGTCAAAAATAGTTCTTAAAAAGAAGTGCCTATGTAACCAGTAAAGAAATGGGTTCAGGGGTTCAGTGCAACACATTTCTCAGGGCGGCTGCCCTGCCTGGCCTTCTGTATAAAGACCCAGTGGTCCCATAGCTACGTCATCACTGCAACACCCTCCCCAGCCATGATGATCATTCACCAGGGCCAGACAGCCAATCCCAGCTGAGTCCGTGAGACTCTCTCCCGGCACCTATGCTGTCTCTGGCAGCACTCTGAGAAGGTTCTAGAACTTGTTGCCTTGTTCCTTTTTCAGAGGCTATAGCTAGCTTCCCAGCATCCTTCTGATGAATTTAACCTTTTATCTCTTAGCTGCCCAGAATTAATGCCCAACACTTAGAAGGCAGAGAAGTCAGTTCTAGGACATGCATCTCTTTTGCGTTAACCTGTTAACCAGCATCTAGTGAGAGCCTACTGCTTCGAGGTAGGTACCTGAGCTGTGTTGTGAGGAGTAGCAAGGTTGGGACAAGAAAAGAAGCAGAGAGATTTCACAAGAAGAGAGTATAGCAGCAAACATGGTAGATGCAAGGAATGGGATGTAATGTAACTTTACTGCAGAATAAAGCACAAAAAACTCACAACCAGTCCTCTACAAATGTTGGCTGGATTGATATAAAGTTAGAAATAAGGCTAGACAATTTGGGAACAAATCAAACATGACTTTGAATGCCAATCTAAGAGATACAGGGTACACTCTTCTCAGAATAAGGGCCACTGAAGATTTCTGAGCAGAAAAGCTGTGCCTTAGAAGGAATGCAAATCTCTCAGTCTTTCAGCTTATTAGTGAGCTGAAATTTCGGTGCTTTAAGTTATTTGTGTTTCTAACTAGGGACATTTACTAGCACATTTCACAAAAAGTAAAAAATTTTGTTTCAATGGGAAAATCATATTTTTGTATGACTCTCTTCCAAGAACTAAAGATACTTGCAAATTTAGTATATTGAATAATTTCATTTTTTGGTCTGGATCTGATAAAATGAAGGTGTCGGCAAAGTTAATTTAGAAGTAAAGATTCTACACTCATGATACACTGTTAGGCCTGTGTGGGGAACCACTCAGACTGCTTCAAAACTCGGGGGCCACTCGGGAGGCTGAGGTAGGCGGAGCGTTGTGAGTTCGAGGCTGGCTTGGGCTACAACGCGAGTGCAAGGCCGGCCTGAGCTACATAGTGCGACCCTGCCTCAAAAAAACCAGGGCCGGGAGTTTGGCTCAGTGGCTTAAGCGCCTGCCTTGGCAGGCGCGAGGCTGTGAGTTCAATCCCTGGTGCCGCAAAAAAAAAAAAAAAAAAAAACTCGGGGGCATCTAAGGACACCTGAGGATGTGACCCCACTTGTCTAGCACAGGTGCATAGTGAGACACAGTTATGTAACCATGATTTAACATAGGTAAACACACTTGTGCTGGTTATGGTACTACATAAAAATGTAAATGTGAGACAACAACCTATATAAGAATTATACAATAGCACAGATTCCAGGAAGAGAAAAATCAGCACCTCGTGAGAACCTGCCATGCTGGGTCAGGGAGGATCCAACCAGAAGACAACTAGCCAGCCCTCCTGGTAAGTTGCACAACAGGTTCCAGGAAGAGAAAAGTCAGTGCCTCCCATTAGCCTACCAGCATGCAGGCTGAGAATCAACAACCCCACCACCACCACAAGCAACCTGCTGGTTCAGAGGACAGACTAAGTTGATAGCAACTAAGGCACATAAAGCAACCAAATGCTTGTATTGTTTGGTTGATTTTGCAGGCCTGGGACTGGCAGTCTGAGCATCCTTTGGGAGGATGACAGTATGCAATGTAGCAAATACGGGGGATTCCCTTCTATCTTGTCTTTGAGGCCCAATATTGTTCTCACTGTTTTGCTTTATTCTGATTAATTGTGTTTGCTTTATTTAATATTCTGTTTTGATTGGTTTTATTCTGTTTTGGTTTTGGTATGATTTTGCTATATCTGATGGAATGGTCAACTATTGTGAAGATAACAAGATATACTATGGTAGCTATTGTTTTCCTAGTATCCTGCTTTGATGCTCTGGACCAATTCCATTGCTCTGTTTTGACTGACTTTGTTCTGTTTTGTTTTGTTGGATTTTACTATCTTTGAAATAAAATTTTTCAAAAAAGAATTATGCAATAAAGACACAGAGAGCTCTGGCTCTGGCTCTTGCACTCTTGCATTCCTGTGCTCTACTTTGCTCCATGCTGCCTGCTATTGCTGTTGCTGTCTTGTGCATGTGTGTTCTTTAACCTTGGGACGTAAGGCAAGAATGGGATCTGGAATGACCCCAAATAGCCTCCAGCTCCAAATGATGACAGGCTTCAGTCTGCTCATCCAGTCTGCTCTCTGACTCTGGACTTGAAACATCTCCCTCTACGCAAATGGATGCTAAGCAAGGACTCTGGATTTATAATTTCTCAAAATCACTGAAGCTCAGGATAACTAAAAAAGAAAAGAACGCACTGAGACATTTGTAAAAGATGAAAAGAAGAATAAAGGGATAGAAGAAAATTGCCCACCTAAAATAAATTTATTAAAGGAAGGAAGGAAAGAAGGAAGGAAGGAAGGTAAGAATGAAGGAAGGAAAATTTAGAAAGCTGTTTTTTATATCCTCAGTGTTGTAGTCAAGGGTTACAGGGAGAACAACTGCATACAGGACACAGAATTTGTAGTACTGTTTTATGAGGGTCACCCAGAGTGAAGCACAAGAAAGTGCAGGAAAATCTGTCCACAGCACTAAAGACTCAGAATATTCAATCAAGGGCCTGGATCCCACAGCAATGTCCTGCGTGAGTCCAGCTAAAGACCCAAAACACATGACAATGCCTCCCACAAATCTAGCTGGAAATCTAAGAGGCCACAATAAGGACTCACACCAGTCTATTTTATGGTTCTGTGCTGGAAAGGTCAAAGGTCAGCGGTGGAAGCTAGAAAGTCTATGCCAGCAGGTTGAAGATTCTACACTGGAGCCAAGAAGTCATGCTCAAAATAAGGACCAGGGCTGCCCTGAAGAGTACCACAGCCATCCTTAGCGGCAACAAGCTCCTAAGCTCCTCCAACGATGAGAACAGTCAAGCACAGGTCAGGAAGCCCAGCGTGACAGCTTCTCCAGCCAGAGCCAGGAAGCAATGCACAATGTGAGGAGCAGAGCTCCCCCAAAGTGAACCACAGCCACTCTCATCGACAAGGTCCCAAGCTCCTCCTACCATAATGGCTGAATCCATATTGAGGAAACCAGCAAGACAGCACCTCCAGGGGAACCATCGGCTCAAAACAGCAACTCTTAGGAGAATCCGCAACACCTTGCTCTTCTCCACATCTCTATTTATACTGGCAACTTTCTTCAGGTGGGCCATCTATACTCGGCAACATGCTGATGTAATTCAGCTGGTGCTAAGTTGACCACCCGTTTTTAATCCATAACACTCAGTAAGTTAAGAGAGAACATTGTAGCTTTAAGAATACAGGGATATTTGATTCTTGGTACCAAAAAAAAAAAAAAAAGGAATACAGCGATAAAAATAAAATGCAGTAAAGCAAAAACCACATGTGTCAAAGCAGATCAATAATGGGAATAGCAAAACCAACTTGCAAAAGTAAAGTCCATCTCTCAGAAGCTTCCCTACAAAGATGGCATGTGTATGTTGATGGTTCACAGGTGAGCTGTATCCCCACATAGATTAGATCTCCGTGTATCATACATAGATCACATATAATTCTTATATTTTATATTATAGGTATTAATACGTTTGTAATGTAAATATGAATAAATTATAGCATAAATAAATACAATTAATCTTTAAACTATGTATCTGTATCTATTTTTATGCCCATCAGGGAGGAAGATGATGAACTTGGAGAAAACACCCAGATTGTAAGAGATTAGACAAATAGAGTGATAAAAAGGAAAACCACAGAATTCCAATAGTCAATAAATGACCTCAAAAAACATAGTAATTGAAACGAAAAGTTGTAGGTGGACATATAAATAATTAGTTATATAAATAATTACTCCTTTAAAAATTTATAATGGTAATGGCTACAAAAAGATAGCATAAAATTTGAAGTATTGCCATGGGAGAAAGGGAAAAAAACATTTTTAAAAACTTAGTTGTGCATTCACAGTTCATAAACATTTTAAATTCTTATTAGGGAGGAGTTCAAACAGAAGTATCAACAGAGATTTATACAAAGATCTCGCGCACACATGCACACACACACACATCACCCAATTTCAACAATAACAACTCTTGCATCTATATATCCTCCTACTTTCCTCTCCCAACTATTTTATTTTGAAACTAATCAATACAATATTAGTTTCTTTGTAAATTTTCAGTACATATCTCTTGAAGATGAGGATAATTGAATCTATTATCACATTACCATTATCATACCTAAAAAACTAATAATAGTTCATTAACCAGTTTGTAGTTAGATTTCATTAATCGCCTCAAAGACTTGTTTTGCTTTATTTTGTTTTATTACTGTTTTTTGTTCTTGCTTTTGTTTCTCTTTTGTTTTTTGAGGTTTTTCGTTTGTTGGGGGGGTTGTTTTGTTTCTTTGCTTATTTGGGGTTGTTGGTTGGTTGATTTGGGGTGGCTTTTTTGTTTGTTCCTTTTGTTTTTGTTTTTTGAGCCAGGGTCTCACTATGTGGTTCACGCTGGCCTTGAACTCGCTGTGTAGCACAGGCTGGCAGCTGACCTCAAACTCACTGCCATTCTCTGGCCCCTGCCTCCTCAGTTCTGGAATTACACACATGTTCTATTTATCTGTTTTGAGGCAAGATCCAACCAAGGTTTCACATATTGCAATTGATTGATGTGTATCCAGTACTTTTATCTAAATTTCCCTTACTTCTTTCTATCTTTCAATATTTTCTTTGTTGAATAACTGGTTATTTGCTTTGTAGAGTTTCTCACATTCTAGGTTTGACTGATTGCATTCCCTGGTGTCATTCAATGCATTCTTCTCTCCCAGTACTTCCCATACACTGGTACATGTACTGGGAGCTGACAGAGGAAAAGCGGTATAAATGATTTCTTGAGTCCGAGAGCCACATTCACACCTTTTGTTTGCATGGCCACTTTCTAGATATGCACAACCGCCTTATTTAAAAGCAGTAATAGAGACAAGATCCAGACTCTTTTCTGTCCAGTCTTCCCTCACCCTTTCTGTAGTATTCCCAGAGGAGTTTTTTTTTTCCTGAAACCTAGCATCCTACTAAAACACTTTGAAAGTCTCTGCTCAAATTTCCAGCAGATTCTCATTCTGATGTTTGAATTTAACTGGAAGCCTGATAAAAGGAGATGTGATATTGAAAGTAAAGGACTTTTGAACCAGGGATATAAACTTCCTGGCTGAGGCTGAAAATTCATGAAATTAAAGAATCCAAAAGCCCTGAGAAGAGATGTATACTACCAGGGACCATGCACAGTAGAACACTAATTTATTTTCTGTCCCAGAGTTCTTTTTACATCTAGAGTTTCCAGCACTAAAAAAGACCTACACAATCTGTAATTACAATATTTTCATTCATGATGCAATGGCAAACAGAAACACTGAAACAACATCCAGGATTTGGAGGCAAACAAGCAGAGCTGATGAGCCCACTACCAACTTCTCCAACCCCATAGACAGATCTGTGGATGGAAATACAGACAGAGAACTCCCTTCATCACTGCTCTCTGAGACCATGACCGAAACCCTGTCCTCCTATGCTGAAGACGATGGGTCCCAGGCCACTTCTTGCTAGGAGGTTCTGTAGGCATTAGCATAGGAGGAGTAGGCACTTAGTAGGCAACTTTCTAGCCTGCATCATCCTAACCAATAGAAAACTGACAGTCCAGACTACTACCCATGGGAAGTCAGTAGGTGCTAATGGCTTCCTAATTCTGTGTTCACTCATTTGCTTGTTTCTTTTTTTTTTTTTTTTTTTTTTTAGAATAGGTCTTGCTATATAGCTCAAGCTGGCCTTATACTCACTATGTAGTCCAGGGTCACACTCTTACTTTGTCCCTATTTCTTGGCACAATAGGAAGGAGGAGTCATTTCCTATTTCCATAAAACCAAAGTTGGCTACTGATTTCAGATACAAGTGAGAGATTCAGAAACATCAGGTTGGAGAAGTTGGCAGTGGGCTCATCAGCTCTGCTTGTTTGCTAAACAAAGTCTCCCTGAGACCCTCTGAGAATTGGGTTGAGAGGACGTGGTGGTTGCGGGCTACATCTGCAGCACTCAGACAGACTCAAATTCCACACCCTTCCTGTAACCACATTGCTTTCCTTGAAGTACATGAAGAAGATCTGGGTTCACACAGATACATAGCTATGAAGGGTAGGAGTATTTTAATAGACTTTGATGTAACTGTGGATGTTCTTAATCCTATATCGAAACACAAGTATAAGTTTTTTTGAAGGTTAGTTGCACTGTGCTATTGGAAACCACATCAGTGAACTTTTCAAACCGTTTTATATTAAAATCCATTAGTCTATCTTGCACTCAGAATGAATCTCTTTCCTGTGTATGATGTTGTGATGCTTCGTACTATCATTTCTAATATACTTGTTAGAAGTATTATGCAAATCTTCCAGTTATAATATTCAATCATACTTGCTAATGTTATAATCTAACTTAATAGGAAAAGCTTTAAGAAGTAGGAAGCAGTAGCCAAGCATTGTGGTGCATGCCTGTAGTCCTAGAAACTAGAAGGTTGAGGCAGGAAAATCATCATGAGTTCAAGGCCAGCCTGAACTATATACCAAGACCTTGTCTCAAAAAAACAAACAAATGAAACAAGCAAACAAATAAAGAATAGGAAGCCATTAATTTTATGGCAGTGAATTTAAGTTCTCCAAAATTCAAATTTTCACTTGACTCTTATAAATGGCAAATATTGTCAGCTGTTTTCCTTAAAGTGACTGATTTGCTTCATTTATTTTTTACAAAATTTTTGCCAAACACCCAAGACTGAGACATAGTTTGTTGGTTGTTCCTCAAAACAAAAACAAAAACAAAAACAGAAAAATAGTTTGAGTTCCCACTGAAGGAACTGAGCCTTTTTAATAAAAGTTTCTTGAAGAAAAAGATGACACAATTAAAGAAATATATTAATGAAATATATAAATGCAATAACAGCATAGTTTACCAGTCCTCTTGTAAAATGTTCCTATGATTGAAAATTTCTACTGGGGTTTAGACTCTGTGAAGTCAAATATTAACATACAGATAAGTATTGTACATTGCAATCCTTTGTCCATTAGAAAAAAATAGCTCAAAAAGGCCACTATTTTATTGCCACTTAGGACATTAAGCAGCCCTATATCCTACTTATCTCTGTGATTATAAATACTTTTGCTTTATCATCTTGCTGATTCCCTCACTAATGGATTGAATAAATCTTCGATATCATTCTTTCACTTTAAAAATGTTAGCATAACAAAACTTGTACACAGCCATAAAATGAGGCTGAAAATGTAGCTCAGTGGTAAAGTACTTGCCCACAAGGTCCTGGGTTTGATTCTCAGCACTACCAAAAATAAGGAACAACTATAAACCAGTCTCATTTGTGAAAATAAGGGAGTAGACAATAATCAGCATCTTTTCTAGATTTTTATATGGAAAACTTCATAGCAGAAAGGAATAAAAGTGTATAATTTTAGCATGAATAAAGGACACCATCTTAAAGCCAATGTAAGCACTTATATGATGAGATACGGGGGTCAAACTCAGTTCCAGGGGCCAGATAAGTTATGTCAATCAGTGATGTCAGCCAGAGATATAATTGGGAAGAGCAGGTCCTGGGGTAGGCTAGGGCTTCCCTGTCCAATATGGTAGCCACTAGCCCCATGTGGCTAAATTTAAATTGATTTAAAATTATATAATCAAATAAAAATTAGTTCCTCAAGTAATACTAGCTCCATTTCAAATGCTCAGTGGCCAAAAATGTCCATCTTCCTAATTGAACAGCACATATACAGAACATTTCCATGACTACAGAAAACTTTGTCGGGCAGCTAGAGAACGCGCCCCTCTCAGAGCCCCACTGCTTCTCAACTCTGGCTCAGCCCGCTCTTGCCATATGGGAATGCCAGCCCACATTCACCAGCTAGTGAGCAGGAAAGGAAAGAGAAGCCAAAGTTGACATCAGAGGGGCTGAGTCCATAGCCTTGTGGACCATTGAGGTTTTTGGGTTTTAATCTAAAGGTAATGGAAAGTTACTGAAAAAAATACATATGTACATAAAATGTTAATGGATCCAGCTTCTCTAAAGGATGAAATAGTATGGAGGGGAGAGTGGAAGCCAAGCAAAATTTTACAAAGGTTTTGCAGTCCTTCAGGGAGATTGTTTAGATTTGGGAATAGCTAAAAATGTTTTATGCAATTATCGGTCATCGATCTGAATGGGCAGGTGGTGGCCTCATCTAACTTTTGGACCTAGTTGTATCACACACAAGTCAAGGATCACAGCAAAGGGGACTCAGAAGCTGAATTTAGTCCAAGGACACAAGCTGATTGCTTCCCACAGCAGTGGCCTGCATTGTATTCGAAGTATTTTTTGCTTCACTGCCAACTATTTTTACTTTAAAATCCTACCCACTACATTGCAGCTGCATTAGCCCTCTAGCTCCTCTTCAACTGTGCTGAATTCAGTCCAACTCCAAGTTTTGGCCTTTACTCTTTCTGCTCCTCTGCCTACAACCCTCCTTCCAGAGCTGCTTCTCGGGACGCTCCTTCTCCTCAGCCTGGTCTCCTCCCATGTATTACATCCCCAGAAGCCATCCAGCAAGGGACTCTAACCCAGAGCTATGCAATAGAAATATGGGAGCCACGAGTGATTTCAAATGTGTTAGTAGCCATGCTTTCAAAACATGAAAAGACGCAAGTGAAAATAATTCCATGGCATGTTTGGCTGAATTCAATGTATCTGAAGTTTTATTTGAACATATAACCAGCATAAAAATTCTACATTCTTCTACAGGTTGTTTTCATATCATGTCCTTAAAATATTGTAAATATTTCACACTTAGAGCATGTTCTAATTTGCATTCGCCAAATATTCACTGCTAAATAGCCCATGTAGCTAATAGCTCCCATGCTAGGTAAAGCAAGTCTAGTCCCTAACCCTGCTTTATTTTCCTCCTAGCAATTATTATATCCTGAAATTACATTTTTACTTGCTTCTGAGTTACCCCAATGAGTGCCAGCCCTGTGAAGCAGGACTACAAGTCCAGTGTCTGTAATGGTGTTTTCCAGACAGCAGGTGGTTAACATGCAGTTATGCAATGGCTGAATGAGTCAGTTCAAGCAGGTAGCAACATCCAGTGCTGGAAAAAGAATGGTAGCGCCTGTTAGAGGGTAGTGAGGCAACCCACTCGGGACCCCTTCTGTCTCTCTCTTAGACAGAAACTTCTTTTCTCTGAATAAATACATACTGCTTTTAACAAAAAAATTAGAGGATAGTAAGCAACTTTGAGATGTATAATCTTTGGTACCGTAATTTAATTTTAGGAGCCACTCTAGGGGAAATCTTAGCAATGTAAAGGTTTATCTGCAAAGCTGTTCATTATGTTATTTATAATTGTAAAAACCTGAAATAGTCTTCTTGCCTAGCTATAGAGTAATGATTAAGTAATAGTGTACTCAAGGAAATTAATATATTATTAGACCACTAAAATAATATTTAAAACACATTACAAAAATGGCTTATATAATGTTATCCAAACTGTATAAATTATGTATATACACACATTAATAAAAACTGGAAAGAATGACTAATTATAATATTAAATATGATATAGAACACTTACCGTGTGCCAGGTCTGGATTGAGAATTTTTGCAGGAACCGTTCCCTCTGCCTTGAAATGTTCTTTCTCTAGAAATTTGTTTGGTATTCTCTCTTCCTTCTGGGTTCAACTCAAATCCACCCTATCAGAGAGCCCTCTCATGACCACCTGATATTAAATAGTACTTTCTCCTGTTACTCTCTGCTTTATTTTTCTTCCTAGTGCTTACCACCACCTAATGTTACATATTCTTTTCCTTACTTGTTTATGCTGTCTTTCCCAATTGCAGGGTAAGCTCTATGAACTCAGGGTGTTAAATGATTTTGTTCACTGCGTATCTCGAGCTCCTAGAACAGTGCTTAAAATATAGCAGGCACTCAATAAATGTTTACTGAAAGATATTATAAACGAATGACTGAAATACAAACTCAGGTATTCAGAGAAACACCAGTTTCTGTTTTGTCTTTAAAACTCTGCCATTCTTCCCCTACTCTTCCCTATTTGTTAGGGAGCAAAATAGGAATTACTTAAGTATCTAATAGATACTTAATACATTTTTGAGACAGGGTCTTGCTATGTAGTGCAGGCTGGACTTGAACTCACTGTGTTGGCCAGACTGGCCTCAAACTCACAGCAATTCTCCTGCCTCAGCCTTCCAAGTGTTGGAATCACAGCTCTACACCACCATGCCCAGCTAGCATCCAAGTCATTGTAAAGCTTTGTTTCATCAAATAAAGCCCCTTATCGTGTTCAATCTCTCTTAAACAAAATTTTAAGTCTCTAATCTTCCCTTTCCCTCTTCTTTTCACCCTAAAATGGCAACTAAGCATAAATAAGGATATGTCCTACAAATTGAATAACCACTGATCAAAAGATAGTTAAATCTCTTCTTTACCATTTAGGCATATATTGCTGAATTGCAGATGGTAGCTAAAATTCTTTAACGTCTAGTTCAGAGGCCTGAGGATTATTTGAAAAACATCAAAAATGTTATTAAACTTTATCATGAAACAGTTCTTCATGCTTTAGAAGTAAGAACAAGATATAGTGCTAAAAATGAGAATATTATACATGCTTTGGCTGTAGTTAAATAGCTTTCACATCTTTATCCCTGCTTAAGACTGTAAAATCACACTCTGTTTTAATTCTCCTCTTGCACCTTATAGGAAGATATTGGAAAAAGTCTTCCTTCCCAAAAGCTATTTCCTACAATCTTTACTCTTATAAAACTCTGTTGCTGACAAGTGAATTGCATTTTTCAAATCCCTGGTGGAACTCATTTTGGGGTTGGGGGCTGGGAAATTCATGTTAAGAGTCGATTTTGCAGAAAATATTTTTAATCAGTAATTTATGGGTTTATCAAAACAACTGCATACTTAAGATGCCCATCTTGTTCTAAAGGGAATTGTTGTTTAGTTAAACTGAAAACTAAAAAATTGTTAGCCCTACATTGCTTTCTGTGGTTACCTCATGCAAAATCTATTATATGTAAACTTGATATGACCATTATATATTGTAACTGTGAGAGTTTTAATTAAAATAATTAGTATTTTATAGCATGATTACTGAAATTGCAATTATGTGAGAAGCTTATTTATCACATTCAAAATCCAAGGCGGACTTTGCCAAATACAATCATTCATATTGGAGATTTAGTCAACAAACATTTATTGAACTATGATATTTGAGCAGATAGTGTGCTAAGCGGTGGAACTATGATGACAAATTTAAAAAACAGAGATTGTCTCTTCCCATATAACGGAGAAACTAAAATAATTTGTTTTGTGCTGTTGGATATTTATTTTTAAAGACAAATGGTTATTTATATCCAAAATGTGAACAAAATTAATTCTCTTCTTAGCTATGGCTTTTATGACTCCCTACTTCCATCACTAGCCTTTGAGCACAGCTCCTAAAAAATAAATTACATAGTTGTCAATTCTTCCTTTCTTCCTGTCCTGAGTATTCCTCAAGTGACAACACTGAATAAGAAGAAATGCACAACTGGAATCAGATTTGGAACATTAGAAATAATACTCATGTGGGGGAAAATGCAAAGGTAGTCTTTTTAAAAACGAGGACCAAGTCACACATCCTCAAAAAGCCCACCCACAGTGTGATGTTAGAAATCCAGAAATCATAAATGCCCAGAAGGTGCTCCGTTGAATCAAGACCATAAAGGAAAAAGAATAATGGCATCAGTCTCATTAAATGTAAATCTTTTAAAAATACATATTTTAAAAACTCATTCAAATTAAGAGGCAACAGGGCCAGGGATATAGCTCAGAGGCACAGTGCCTGCCTGGCAAGTGCAAGGTCCTCCATTCAATTCCTGATGCCAGAACATTAAATAATTGAGAGGCAACAAAATTGAAAAATCATGGTACCTACAGTATATTAAAGGATTCAAAACTTTAAGATATAAAATTTCATAGAAAAATGTTTAAATTTTTATTAGTATATACTTACAGTACATAATGTTAATATTCATTGTGGATTGGAACATGTATATAACATGCCTTAGTTCTTTTTACATGTCCTTCCCCTCCCTAGATCTCTCCTTCATTGAAGAATTTGGGGTTTTATTTTATTTTGGTTTTTGGTTTGTTTGTTTTATCTTTTTGAGACAGGGTTTCACTATGTAGTTCAGGCTGGCCTTGAACTTACTTCATAGCCCAGGCTGGCCTTGACCTCACTGTAAACCTCCTGCCTCAGCTTCCCAAGTGCTGGGAGTACAGGCATGCATCATTATGCCCAGCTTCCTTGAAGAACTTGCAATGTCAAAGTTGAGGAAGAAACCATAAAGAAACAGATAATCCTATTAATCTCTCTGAAGATAGTTGTACTTACCAGTGTTACCTTGGGGAAATAGCATCAAAGTAGTCTAAAACTCTATAAAGTTCTTAAGAAGAGTAAAAAATAGCCTATAAAAGTCACTTAAAGGGCTGGGGTCATATCGGTGCATGCCTGTAAGCACTTGGGAGGCTCAGGTAGAAGGATCACTGCAAGTTTGAGGCCAGTCTGGGCTACATAAGTAAGTCTACACCAGGCTAGAAAACAGCAAGACTGTGTCTCAAGAAACCAAAAGAACAACAAAAAAAAAGAGCTAGGATGTAGCTCAGCAGAAGAGCACCAACCTAGCATATGCAAGGCTCTGGGTTTGATCTCCAATGCTCCTAAAAATAACTCATTTCAAAGTCATCTTCCCCAATGTTAAATACAAATCTTACAGCTCATCTAGAATGTGAAATACTGAGTTTGACTTGGCTGCAATAAAAATTGAAAAGCTTTCCTTCACAAGTCTGCCATATGGCATTTCTTTGAGACTATAAAGTTTTTCCACTATTGTGTTCTCTGGTTTTTTATCAAATAACCTAAAAATATGCTTTAGTGCCAATGGAAATCTCAAAACACTGAACTATAATGATGTCTAATAATAAATTTTTGTGTATCTCATAGATGTCTTCTATCAAGAGCTGCAAAAAAGAAAGTTCTTAATTCTAATTCATTTGCTGATGTAGATAAATGTTATGGTTGATACGTTGTGTCAACTTGAGCAGTTTAGAAGTTTAACTAAGAGATTCAGCAGAGAGCCAGGATCCTTACTTTGTAAATATCCTCATCCTGTACAAGAAGAGAGCAAGGAAATTTTGTGAGTGCTACACCTGCCCTGGAAGGGGGTGGTAGCCTGTGTACAATATAAGGGAGGAGAAGATGCTTGTTCTCCTCACTTTTTGCCCTGGCTGCTTTTGCTGGCTGCTGCCTTGAAGTATTACCCCTGTGCCATGCCGCCATGCCTTGGAGTCAGCTGATTATGGACCCGAAATCTCCAAAAACTTTCTTTCCCTAATTTTGGGTGTCGGGTGATTTGTCTCAGCAATGAGAGAAAAATAACCAAGAGAGTAAGCTACTTTCTTCTCAAATGAGCCACTGCAAATGAACCTAGGTACAGCTCTGGGGTATCCTGTTAGGTAACATGGCACATTTTCAAACATATTTTTTATTTATTTATTTTTTATTTATTTATTCATTTTTTGTGGCACCAGGGATCAAACTCACAACCTCATGCCTGTCAGACAGGTGCTAAAGTCACTGAGCCAAATTCCCAGCCCTAGTTTTTTGAGGCAGGGTCACACTATGTAGCTCAGGCCAGCCTTATGCTCGTGTTGTAGCCCAAGCTGGCCTTGAACTCACAACGTTCCTCCTACCTCAGACTCCTGAGTGTTGGGATTAAAGGCATGTGCCACCATGCTTGGCTCTCAAACATATTTTTAAAATATCTTCTACCCACATTTTTAGTAGAGCCAGGAAGAAACTGATATTCTGTGATTTTTTTGTTTGTTTGGTTTTGGTTTTGGGGTTTTTTTAAGACAATAAAAATAAAACAGATTAGAGTAATCAAAACAAAACAATGAACATGATACATGACTTCAAAAAAAGATAAAAGGAAATCAATAATGGCTACCATAATGCCTCTTGTTATCTTCAAAATAGCTGCCCATAACATCAGGCATAATAATATCAAACAAAATAGTACAAAATAAAACCAATAAAAACAAAACAATGGATGCAACACAGGACTTCAAAACAATAGTAAAACAATAGTGGTTACCATAATGCCTCTTGTTATCTTCCAAGCAGTTGCCTATATCATCAGAGAGAATGTAATCAAACAAATCAAAATAGAATAAAATCACTCAAAACAAAACAATGAAAGCAATACAGGGCTTCAAAACAAGGTAATAGGAAATCGATAATGGCTACCGTAATGTATTTTGTTATCTTTGAAATAGTTGTACATGCCATCAAATATAATAAAATTAGACAAACTGAAACAGAATAAAACCAAACTAAGCAGAACAAAGAAAACAATACAGGATTCAAATCACGATA